>JBBYHO010000012.1:8611218-8640782 GCA_038382025.1 Adansonia gregorii
CTCTACAGATATATGTTAGTGCTATTACCAAAAAAATGTTGATCAATAATAATAATAATAATAATAATAATAATAATCATTACCTGAATGAAAGATAAAACATAAAGTTAAAAATAAGAAAATTCTTTAACATAATTTTTAATTTACTTAGAACACAATATGCATGATCAACGTAAATAGAACATGTAATAGAAGGTTCAAGTAAACAAATATAAATTATGTTGTAAAGTAGTGAAAATATATAAAATTAATTTGGTGTTAAATTAGTGTAAGTGTGTAAAACTAATTTAGTATTATACTAGTATAAAGAGATCCCTTCTCTTATAGAATAAGGGTTAAATATTTGGAAATATAGTTATACTCATCATGCGCATAAAATTATTGATCCAATATCTCTATCATATAGGCATGTCTACATCTGTTTACCAGTGTAATACAACTAATTACTTGAAATAGTAAAAATAGCTATTATATACATGAAAACATTGTGGACAACATAATAACGCATTACAATTGTATAAAAAAAATTAGGGTGCAGTGTCTTGGTTATGGGCACCTAAAAATTTTGGAAATCTCCTTAAAATATAAGTTCATATGTATTGAAATATTAAATATAATTAATTTGGCCCCAAAAATAAAATTCATATTTATTTAGTTTTTTATATTTTATATAACTTAATTTTATGCATAACAATATAGACCAATATAGTTGTTAGTCTTGGCCCTCAAAAAATTTTAAAATTTTTTTATGCGTTATACACTTATCTTTTAATGATCAATCAAGATGTTATAATTTTATCATTTGCATATTGGTTAAGCTTCTCATATTAATTAAGAAATCTTTGTTTTCTTTATCTTTATATTTGACCCTAGATAAAAAATTAGCTAGTTGTGGCCCTGAAAACAATAAATATATCAAAATCTATAATATTATAATAATAGTTATTGGACTTTATAACATTCATGATGTGGATAAAGATAAAACGCAATAACTAAAACAAATTGCTTAACTTTAAGTGAGCAAAATGTAATTATTATAAAATAAAGAAAATTTTAAATATTAAACACTAATTTTAATGTGTAAAAAAAAATTCATTTGTTATCTATTTGATTTCTAATATTTTATATTTTGAAAAAAATAAAAAAATCCAAATAAGAGATGATTTTATTAAAAAAACAAATTAAAGATAAAAAATTATTTATATGGAAACGTGGATCAATAAGATAACAGGATGTTACAAATATATGACAACGATATTACCAAAACAATAATATTTTTACAAAAATAATAACAATATAATAATAATCATCATACTTTACGACTGTCGTTTAATGAATGAAAGGTAAAGCATAAAGATAAAAACAAGAAACTTTTTTACATAACTTTTAATTTACTCAAGAGTTAAAAAGTATGATCTTTATGAATAAAACAAGAAGTATGATAGTCGGATTAACCAAAAATAAATTTTATATAAAGTTATGAAAATATATAGAACTAGTTTAGTGTCAAACTTGTGTAAAAGTAATTTAGTTTTATACAAGAGTAAATAGATCCCTCCTTTTATAGAACAGAGGGATCCACCTAGAATTGTATAAAACTAATTTATTTATACACTTTCATGTGATTTACCTTTAACAAACTGATTATTGGATTTAATAATATAATTATTTTCATCGTGCACATAAAGTTTCAAATTGACCCGACATCCCAGTCATATTTAATAAGAATATTATTTTTCAAATTATATTTGACAGTTTAAATTTTTACATTGAATAAATAGTTAGATATTTTCAATTTACTCAAAATTCAACATGCATAATCTACATGAATAGAGTGTAAAATATGATGAATGGATTATAGTAATATAAATCAAATCATTTGTAGACAAAAAATTAAAACATGTAAGAGAAAAATTATTTATACAGAAACATGTGTAGGTAAATAATAAGACTCCAAAAATATATAACAATGATATTACAAAACAACAACAACAACAGCAACAACAACAACAACAACAACAACAACAACAACAATAATAATAATAATTTGACTTGATCATGGTCATCACGTGAATGAACATAAAACTTAAGGATAAAAATAAGAAAATTCTTTTACACAACTTTCAATTTACTCAAAACTCAACATGAATGTTCTACATGAATGGAACATGAAGTGTAATGCTTAGATTAAACAAATATAAATTGTGTTATAAAGTTATGTAAATATATAAAATTAATTTAGTGTTGAACTATTGTAAGTGTGTAAAACTAATTAGTTTTATACTAGCATAAGTTGATCGTTCATATCATAGAATAGAAGGATACACTTACAATAGTATAAAACTAAATTAATTTTATAGATTTGCAAAACTTTTTATACGACTTATATTTTAACAAATTGACTATTGTGTCATAACATCACTCTGGGTTATCTCACTATGGTAATGCGTTCGATTTAAAAATAATCTTTAATGGGATTTAGGCATGATTTGGTGAGAAAAAAATGTTTCTCATAATTTGAGTGAGGAAGATTGTTGGGTGAATAGCTCATCTAAGCAATCTTTAATGGCCATCATGAAGTGGTTAAAAACTTAGAGTCACCATCGATCATTTGGCAAGTATAATTGGACACCTATTAAAACTAGCACCTCGAGTTATGAAACTTAAAGGATTGATTTTATAGTCTATGTGTACTGGAGTTTGATAAACGAGTTTGAGACTTGGTTATATGTGGAGAAGGATTAGCTCCCCATGACTCCCTAGATCGGTACCATCTAGCCATAAATTATCTCAATTTTAGTTTTTTTTTTCAATTTTAAAATGTCATATTTTTATATAATCTACTTTTTATGATGCAATTTTTGAAAATGGTAAATCCAAGTTATGGTGATAAATTTGAACTCCCCATGCATCCTAGAAATGTGGGAAACATAGAGCTTTTGGTAAAATGATATCTGGTTTTAATTTTAGATAGGTGCTTCATATCAAGCATTGAAGGGATACTGATATGAAACATTACCCAGATAATTTTTAAGAAATTTAATTTTGAAAATATGAATGCAAACTATCATGGATGGAAGAAACGTGTTAGTAAGGCATAAATAAATATAATAAATATTAAATAAAAATAAAACACACAAAACTTAGTAGAGAGGGTAGTTTGAATGTATCTCATAGTTGTCATTGCTTATCTAGAAATGATCGAATCGACAACTTTGGGACATATGTGGACTCATTGGTCAATTAAGGCATGAAAATGAGGGTTGGATTGAAAATTTTATTTTTGGTGCTGCGTGGATGAAAAACTTAGTAATTTTTTGGAAAATAATTTCATGCAATTTAATAAAAAGTGACATGAATTAAGCCCATCCAGGCATACGAATGCCTCAAGAAGGTGATTCAAGGAAATTGCTTAATTTCGCCTAAGCCTGAAAATAAGGGATAGCCTCGAATTTTCCACCTTCCTTAATTTATTATAGGCTCATCAGAAGGTTTTAAGTGGCAAATGAGATACTTTGAAAATGTAACTCGATGAGGATCAACAAAAAATATTTAAAAAATCCTAAAAAAATCACCTTCTATGATAATAATTTTTAAAGTTAGACTCTGTTCAGCACTAACAACAAACATAAGAAAATAGGTGTAGTAAACTTTAAAAAATTATCCTAGACCCGCTCGACTCTATAAGTCATAGAAGATACATTTTTGAAAAGGTATTTTTATTTAATTTATAGGAAAAATATTTTTAAATCTAGAAAAATCATTTGGTGAGCTAAAGTGGCTCATAATGAAGTCTGATTACTAGTCCCCAGGGTTCCAGATGGTGCATATTTGAAAAATCATAACTCCCTCATTTGAGATCTTCTTGGAAAGGTAATCCGATGCCTTCCTAGGGAAAATACAAAAAAAATTATTTAGGATTTGTAAATAATTTTTCAAGTGAGGGCTATGATGTTACCAATGCAAAAAATGGTTTAATATTTTTTTTCATGTTTCCTAAGGCTAGACTTGGATTTTGGATGTATTAATGTCCACCACTAGGGTCCATGAAAGTGGGTTTACAAGTCCATCCTAAAATCCTAGAAACTAGGATGATAAAATGCCCATTAACCAACCCATTAGTAACTATATCCACAAAGCTCAAGGTTGAGAATTAAATCAACAAGTTTAAAACTATATTTTCTAGCTAAAAGAACATATTTATTTAGCCTCATTTGGCCTTGAATCTAATCATAATAGCTTAATTTTTCGTAAGATTAAAGATTGATTTGTTAAGAACAATAGACCAAGATTAATCTCCCTTATATAGGATAATCTTAGTCTAACTTGGAGTGCATTTTCAAAAAACAAACTTACGTGTATCAAATAAGCATTTTAACAAGCATGTCATAAATTAAGAATTAAGTTAATAATATCAAGCATCAAAGCCATAAAATAAACATCATTAAGAGATATTTAAATAAGCATTTCATAATCAAAATGCAACCATAAACATATACAACATATAACTAGTCTACATATATTTAAAACCCTAATTAAATCCTAGAACCATTATTTCATTAGAACCCACATCAAACCCATTTTTTTTCCTTTTATGAGTTTATGGTAGAAAGTTAAGTTAGGTGTTATGTTTGGGACTCAACCTTTCACATGGATGACTTGGGTTTGAATCCAAGTCACTCAGTTTTTTTTTCTTTTTCCTAGTTTTTATTTATTTTTATTGTTTTTTGGCAGGCTAAACGTGTAACTCGCAATTAAGCTATTTCACAAGTGTGGCCTAGGTTCGAAACTTAGGTCATTTATTTTTGTTTTTTATTATTTTTTAAGCAAAGTTAGGCAGATGGACCTAGACCAACCCGTGGGTCCTATTTGACTTGCCTGGTGATGCACCTAACCTGGTTTTAAAACCTATGCCAACAACTTTTTTCCTTTTTCTTTTTCTTTCTTTTGTCTTTTTATTTTTTTCTTTCTTCTTTCCTCTCATCAAAACCCAATAGCCCAAAAAAATTCCAAAAACCAAAAGTTGGTTGCTGCACTAGTCACAACCCACTGTCATCGACTGTCGACCACCATTTTCCCTTAAACTTAACCTTTAAGCTCTTTTCGACCTCTTCTCTCTAAATCCAAGTTAATTTTTACTAAAATTTCTAGATTTTTCTAGATCTATAATTGAAGTTTAAAACTTTTACTTTAAATTCGATCTTGTTCATTGTTGGATTACTCCTGAATTCTAATATGTTCTTCTGCTCCTTATGTCATTTTTTTTCACTATTGGGATTCTAAAAAAAAACACTAAAACCTCTTTAAAAAAACGTAAGTTTTACCATTTTTGTGTTTCTTATGCTTTTATGGTGATTTTTTAGATATTAGGTTTGTTTGTTTTATGGTGTATTTTGTTTAAGGTTTTGGTAGTAATAGTGGTAGCAGGTTAGCTTATTTTTTAAAGAATTTTTGATAGGTTTTCTAAATTTTTTTGAATTTTTTTCTATAAGATTTTTTTATGTTTTCTAATGATTTTATTCATAAAAAAACATTAAAAGCTGTTGATACTATTAGTGGTTTAGGGATTTCATCTATGGTAAGAGTCATCCTTGTCGGCTCTGTAAGGGAAAAAGGCAAAGGGAAAAGCTATTGCCATGTTGAGCATGGCAGGCAACTTTATTATTTTTTTTTCTTTTTGATAATTTATTTGGGCTATTAGGTCTAATCTTAGTCCAAGTCTAGCAAGCCTAGTAGCGTTGGTCCAATTCAATTAAACTATTATGTGTAACAAATGACTTGAAATAAACTTGAATAACTAAAAAGAAGTCTTGCTTAAAGTTACATTAATACTACTGGATGAAATTTGGTGTCTACAGCTGCCCCTCTTTGTTTGTTGCTAAGAATCATGTAAAAGACAAAGACAAATAGGCATCACTTTGTCTGAGTTGAAATAATGCTCCTTCAGTGCTTAGAAAAAAATGTAACAAAATTAAAATACCCCCAAGGCAG
Organism: Adansonia gregorii; assembly: GCA_038382025.1. Lineage (NCBI taxonomy): Eukaryota > Viridiplantae > Streptophyta > Magnoliopsida > Malvales > Malvaceae > Adansonia > Adansonia gregorii. The sequence continues at coordinate 8,617,210 of JBBYHO010000012.1, forward strand.
ACATGATATTTTGGTAGCAGTTTTGATTTCAAAGGGAAACTATTGATAAAAGTTATGGACAAAGACCTAGAATTCGTTCCTAAGCTCGACCTATCCTTAGGTTTGACTTAGAAAAGAAAAAGAAAAGACTTGAACTTCATTCCAAGGCTTCACTTATTTCTTGGAAAATATATTCAACTTAAAAAAGGAAAATGCCTAGGCTTTAATCCTAGGCTCAACCTATTTATGGAAAGCAGCTTCAACTTAAATAAAAAATACCTAGACTTTACTCCTAGGCTCAATCTACTTCTTGGAAAAGAGATCCAACTGAAAAGAGAAAAAACTTGACTTTATTTCCATGCTTGAACTACTTTTTGGAAAACAAATTCTAGTTAAAAGAAAGAATTCCTAAGACATGGGTAAAACGAATATTTTAGAAACTTCAGTGATTTAGGTGAAAACCTAAGTAAAAAAATATAAATAAACATTCTTGGGCGAAAACCCTTACTTAGGGTTTGAGTTTTTTACATGAGCTTTCTTTAATTTTTTTATGGCCGTTAGTGTCAGGGGTCTTTACCTAGGGGTAGACTTATTATGACAAGAGTTTTTACCTAGAGGCTTTCCGATTTATGGACTTTAAGGTAAAAAGTCCATACCTAGGGATTTTCTTGATATTTGTAATGGTTGTCCTGAGCACTATTAGCCATTCTATGTGATGTTATGCATGAAAATATGACTGCATGCTACTTCAATAATGCAACTACATGATTTATGCCATAAAGCCTAATTCGACAATTCATCATGGCGCTACAGATGGTTTTCCTATTCAGGAGTTTTATCAATTGTGTTCCTAACTCAAGGGTCGATTAGCTCAATCATGAGGATCAGAAGCCTTGATTGATTCTTGTTAGTCAAGAAGATATTGGTGACCTGTGCCTGAGATAAGGTTTAACAATTGCCATTAGGTTAGAAAGCTCGGTTGGCTTATGTATAGGTTTAAGGGTCTCAGTGATTGGATCTTAATTATGAGATTAGTAAGCTTGTTCTCTAGGTATGTGGTTAGTCGGTTCATTGGATTAGTTTTCTGGTGGCTAGTAAGTTTTAGCGATTTTTTTTACTAAGGTTTATCAAGAGAAGGTCCTGTACATATTTCTAAGAACGGGAATATCCTTGCTAAAGATTGACTTAATTTTGGAGTTTGTTCTTACTATTGAGATAGGATTAGGTTTTCTTGTAAAATCCTTGTCTTTTTCAAAGATAATACTAAGAAATCTTATTATCAATTTTATCAATTTATCAAGTATTATCGATTAAATAACAAACATGATGCAATATGGAATACAGATATGATGCAAAAGGATTGGAAAGAAAAACAAGTAATTGTATTTCACTTATAAAAAAGATCATAATCCAAGAAAGAGTGCCGGGTTTAGGGTTATTTATGCCCCTGATGTAATGACATGGATTCTTCACTTAATGCTTCTTGAGATCCTTCTTGAATGGTCAATCTCTCTAGTGTCAATCGATCTTTAGAGAGCCTTCAGATTATCTCATACTATTCTGATTGTCCCTAGTATATATTGCCTTTTCTTTTTAGTTTTAAGTTTGGACAGGGTTAGCTTGTTTGAAATGGATTTAGTGTTTTGGTTTAGTTTAGCCATGATATGGTGCACAGATTAGGTTTGAGGTAGCTTTTGTTTGGTTAAGTTCGAATTTGGTTGGGTTATGTTCAGTTTAGGTTTGATTAGCTTTGGTTTACTTAAGTCACCCTTTTAGGTTTTTAACTTAAAAAGGTTTGATTGCCTATATGTCCCTTCAGGTTTTCATCCAGAGGCTTTTTTTTAAATGTATAGGACATATTTTGGGGTTTTCATCTTAAAATCTTTTTAGGCATAGTGCTTCTTCATCCCATCTATGTTCATCGGGTTTGGTAGGTCATTGCTGTCTATCTTAGTTATAATTAGGGTTTTTTTAAAAAAAACTAGTTTCACCGTATAAGGTCCTTCCTATTTTGGGGCCAACTTGCCTCGAGCATTATTATAGATAGGGAGAATTTCTTGAGTGCCAAGTCACTTTCACAAGACTAAACAAGGTGAATTTTCTTGTTGTAGGCTTTCATCATGCATTTTTATTACATTTTCTTGTGAAATATAGCCTCCATTTTTTTTAATCAATGAGGTTTAATTGCATATATGAATACCTAACCATTTGGCTTCTTTTAATTATGCTTCCATTAAGACCCTTAGAAAAGGGATCTCAACCTTTATGGTAGAATGAACTTTATATTATAGCTAAGGAGAAAGAGGTAGCTCTCATGGAGGTTGAGACTGAATTATGGTAAGTGTAGAGTGCAAAAGGCAACTTTTTATGCCAGTCTTTATATGTCTTGACCATTTTTGCCACTATTTTCTTTATATTCCTATTAGTTACCTCAATTGCTCCCTTCATTTTAGAATAGTATGGCAATAAATTATGATACTGAATTTTGAACTAAGAGTATATCGCTTATGTTATTTTGTTTTCAAGGTGCGTGCATTATCTGTATGTTTCTCTTTGGAGCCTACATTGACAAATAATATCTTGTTTTAGGAACTTATACATAATTGATTTGGTGACACTAGCACGAGGTTGCCTCTATCCATTCGGTGAAATAGTTAAAGCCTTCTGGGTGATAGGTATAATCATATTCATGCCTCATACAGAGAATGACTTTAGAGCAACCATGACATGAAAAGGTGAAAGTGGGACATTGATTTTGTCTACATAAATTTGGCACTTATAGCATTTCCAAGCATGGTTGATACAATCCCCTTAAAAGTTAACTAGTAATAGTCTAATCTCATTATTTGCTTAGCCTTTTGATGTCCATTAGTGTGTATTACAAATCCCCTCACAAACTTCTTCTAGAATTTTTTTTGGCTTTAAAGGCATCAACACATCTTAGCAATACCTAATATTGGCCCTTTTTGTACAAGATTCCACCATCTAAGACAAAACCCATGGCCATTTTATGGATGGTTCTCTTGTTATTCTCAATAGCATGTTTAGCGTACTACTGATCTCAGATGCAGTGGAATATGTCATGATACCATGGGGGACCATCCTTTTTTTATCGATATTTAAGCAATATGACAAGGTTTTATAAATGCTTATCTAAATCGGCATGACCTCTGACTTTCATTATTTTGAACATTGAGACCAAGAAAGCCAGAGTGTTAGCCATTTACTTTTTTTTCTCAAGGTACATGTCTGAAGTTGACCTCATCAAATTTTTCTTTAAGTCTTGAGATTAGCTTCCAATAATGGACTAACTTAGCATCATGTGTTTCCAATTCTTATTTGAGCTAATAAATCACTAGGGCTAAGTCCCTCAGAATTCATGGAGTTCTAATACCTCTTTCAGATACTACCAATAGTCTCATTACACAAGCTTCGCACTTAACTATGTTATTGGTACAGTCAAAGTTCAGTCAAGCGATAAAAAAGTAATAGTTTCTTTCGGGCAAGATCACTATTGCCCTAATTCCATGGTCCAATGCATTTGAGGCTCCATAGAGGTACATTTCCTTAGACTCTTTAGGGCTAGAAGTCCTTTCTTCTTTGGATATATACATCTAGTCCTTATTTAAGAACTAGAAATCCAGTGATTCATAGCCATCTATTGCTCAGGTTGCCAAGAAGTCAGCTATTATGCTACTTTTAGTGATTTTTTGATTGACATATACAATATCATATTTGGAGAGTAAGACTTGTTACCTAGCTAATCTTTCTGACAAGGTAAGGGCCTCACATAAATAATTTTAAGATTGAGCTTCATAATCGGCCATGTAGTATGGTAAAGTATATATTGTCTTAGTCTCTGAGCTGTCCAAGCTAACACATAACATAATTTCTCAACTATAACGTAGTTGTTTTCACATTTTATAAACTTTTTGCTCAAGTATAGATAGCTTACTTTTTCTAGCCTAACCCACAACATTACCTTAGTACATAATAGATAGACTTGTCAAAGACTAATAAATATAGGATTAAAGGCAATCAAGAACAAGCAGTACTAGCATAGGTGGGCTTGATAGGTAATGCTTGAGACTTCAAAGACTTATTAGCATTCCTCATTTCATTCTTGAGACTTTATTTGCTGAGGAGTCAAAAGATCAAATTGCATTTACCAGTGAGTTAGATATGAATATGGTTATGTAGTTCGTCATTTTCAAAAAACTTATCACTTATTTTTGGGTATGAGCCTGTGATAAGTTTTGAATGGCTTTGAGTTTATTCGAGTTTTCTTCTATCCTTTTTTCACTAAAAAAAAGCCTAGTAGCTTCCTAGAGGTAATGCCAAAAGTGTATTTGGTAGGATTCAATTTGAATTAGTGTTTTCATTGCTATTTAAAAAGCTTTCAAAGATTGGCAAAATGCTCTCTATTCTTAGGTGATTTGGCAATCATATCATTCACATAGTCCTCAATTTCTTTATGCATCAGGCTATGGAATTATGTCACCATGCACTCTGATATGTTTCCTCGACATTCTTTAGTCTGAAGGGGTATGATTTTGTAACAGAATGTGCCCTAGATGACATAAAAATGGTTTTCTCCATGTCCTCGAGTACCACTTTAACCTAATTATAACTCAAAAATTCATCCATGAAAGAGAAAAAAGAGTCCTTGGTTGTATTGTCTACTAAGGTGTTGATATAGGGCAATGGGAAGTTATCATTTGGACTAGCCTAACTTAGATCCTTATAATCAACTCACATCACCACTTTGACATATTTTAAAGGAACTAAGGTTATGTTAGCTACGAATTCTAGATTCTTGACTACTTCTAGGAATTCTGGCTCAAATTGTTTCTTGACTTCTTCTTTGATTTTTAAAAGCATCTCTAGTTTCATTCTTCTTAGCTTCGGTTAGACTAGCTTGCAATTAGGTTTAAGGGGAAGTTTATGGACTATGATGTCAGTGTCTAGCTTAGGCATATCTTTGTAGGGCAATGCAAATACATCCTAATATTCTTGAGAAATGGTTACCAATTCAATTATGGTAAAAGGGTTGATGGAAGTTTTGATGTTACTCCATTTTTTATTTTCCTTTGTTCCCAAATTCATGATTTTAATTAGTTCTTCATGGGGCAAAATCTATTTCTCTTCCTACTTAATTAACTTTAACAAATAAGGTGGCACAAAAATTTCCTTGGGATCCCACATAGAATCAACCTCGCTAGTATAGGTTGGCCATTCAAAATCAATTTTCAGAGCTTTAGTGTAATTATCTACTTCATTTTCATTTGGTCACCTAAAGATGGTAAAAATAGAATAATAGGCAAAATATGCACAAAAAGGTTCTGATTATTGGAAAAAAATGTAAAAATGAGACACAAGAGATGAAATGCATCATGTTTAGTCATTTTATTGGTAGTACTTAATAAAAGAAGTCGATACAAGCTCTTAGACAAAAGCAAATAGGTTTAATTTCTTGGCATCACTCCGAATTAGACTTTAAAAGCACAAGAATTCTATCACAATCTAGTTTTTTTTAGAATAAATACAAGTGGACATAGATAAATTTCATTACTATGCCCTAATGTCTTTGGCTCATTGTCAGTGGCGTTGATGAAGAAATTACAAAATACCATATTGAAAATGACCATTACATCTTTAGAACTAATACCTTCCTCGAATCTAGATCCATGGGTCCTTCTAGACTGAAAGTATCCCATAAAGGTGGAAACATCATCGGTTCCCATCTTAAATCCTAACCTAATAGATAGGCTATTTTTTTTTTTAGTTTTCTAAGGTTGCTTTTTTTGATGCCCCAATCCCTATTTGTCGATCTTTCTTACCACTTTTAAAGCACAACTGATGCCTTGCAAGCATTTTCCTAGTCCTTTTCTAGCCTAAGCATCTTTGCCAACAACTAATTTTAACTTTAGAAAAGTATTCCTCAATAACCAAAGCTTAAGAATTAGTAGGCCTTCTCCAACATATGTGCCATTTGTGAACTTAAATGACTAAAAGAAATGTCTAGGAACATCCTCGCATGGCTTAAAGTAAGATGCATTTATCAAGCTTGTAGGAATAATGTCTTTCTCTCCCTTAATGCTCACTAATTTGCTATTAATCATAAATTTTAGTTTCTAATGCAGCAATGATGACACTGCCTCATAAAGTGAATCCAAGGCCTCATAATAGATAATTATAGGATGAAGTAGAAATATATCTTATAAGTGCACAATCTTTTTTGTAATGGGATAATGATATTCTCATTAACATCTTAGCAAGTCTCATCAAAAGCTCACACAATCGTATGGCTATGCTTAATGTGAGAAACATTGATGAGGAGCTTGTTTGGAGAGGCTAGGGGCATGATGTTGAGTGCTGAGTTATTGTCGATTAGAACCTTGGATAGGTTGTTGCCTTTATAGTAGGTAGTGATATGAAAGCTTTATAATTTCCTTAACCTCTATGGGTTATCTCATCATGGTTGAATAAAATGTAGTAGTCTATGGTAATGTTGCTCGCTAGGCAATCTAATATGACTTTTAGTATATCATAGGGCATATATGCTTCGTTTAATACCCTAGTAGAGCAAGAGTAGAGATGGCACAAAAATTTTTGTAGGATGCTTTTTTAATTGATCCATGATACTATATTCACTACGATTGATGAATTTGAGGTATTCAGTGGCTTTCTTCTCATTCACTGACTTTTTGACCTTTCTCAAGTCTGATTCCTTTATAACTCCCAGTTCTTATGTTGCAAGGGTACTTCTCAATTTTTGGTGTGGCCAAGGCATAGCATCTACTAGTACGGGTTAGATAACTTACTCCCATAAGGTTATCCTTAGCAGCCTACTGATTGGATTCTCTAGTGATCAATATTTTGCTCATATATTTTAAGGGTATCGCCTTTTCCCTTACATGGGAAAAGAGATAGGAGCTAGGTAAACATTTTAATTGTAGGCTTTGTGGGCATTACTTAGGTGCCCAGACAATAGTTATAAATAACAATCGATCTCTCAATCTCATATGAATGAGTGTCCCTTCTTGATCATTAACCTTTACATAGACATCTATGGCCTTATTAATTTTTTCATAAGATTCTAGCTTAGCTGGATCCATTATTCCTTGAACCTAATTGTGAAAAGATGGACAATGCTTTATGCTATTGCTTTTTTTTCATAGTGGTAGCTTTAGAAATTTACTGATTCATTTCCTTGATTCTATTTTCTGACATAAACTTGGCTTTTACTAAGGATTTCAAACTAACTCCATTGATGTCTTGACCTCCTCAATATTTTTTTTGATCTAGTATCCTTTCAGTTTGACTGTTACGTTTACCCTTGGCTTAACATGATTCGAAAGTGAATTCACTCTTTACTTTCAATCTCGATTTACTCTCAAATTTGATTACAACAGAATCTAATAAGCTTTATACTTTTCTTTTGAAACCAATGCAATTCTTAATTGTATGACCTTAAGCCCTAACATGGTATTAGAAATTATGTTGAAGTCAAAGTACTTCAAGTATGAAGGTTGCCTTAAGGTTATCTATGCAAAGATGACTACCTGACCCTTTCATAGCTAAGGATAGAGCTCCTCATAAGATGAGGGAATCAAGTTAAATCTTGGCCTTTCTTAGGGTGTTTGCTGGTTGATCTTGGTACTGGTATTTATGTTTGTGGGCTCATTAGTTTAATTATTTCGAACATTATTTTGAATGGGATTCAATGGAAAGCTCAATGATTGGTTATACCCAACAGAGTATATCTGTTATGCAGCTGGGGATATAGGTATGGGTCCGAATTAGGATAGGCCATGTTGAAAAACTATGGATTTAGCATTAGGTACAGGTTTAGAGCAAGTTTACGCTAGCCATCACAGATTATGGCATCTGCTTCCTTCTTTTTGTTTTTGGCAATGGACCTATTAGTAGTGCCCAATGTTTTATCTCTTGACATTTTGTCATTCTTAATGGTGTTATCGATCATTTCCCTTGATATAACCATGTTAGTAAAGTTTTCTGTGGTGTTCTCTACGATTTCTCATAGTAAGGTGCACGAAGAGTGTTAATGAATATGACAATTATTTCTTTTTTTATCAAAAGAGGTTGAACTTGAGCAGCTTCATCTCTCAAACACTATGCATATTGCTTAAAACTTTAGTAGCTTTTTTTTTTTTTTCCATTTTCATCAAAGAAAGATAGTTTAAGACCCAAATGAATACATGCTTATATTGGTCTAGAAAAGACTTGAGCCATATCCACTTATGTTTGGATTTTGATTCAGTCAAGCTTGATATACTACCAAATGGCTGTTCCAATTAGATTGTCTTAGAACCAATGAATTAAGAGCTTCTTATTTTTTTCATATCCAGCCATATTTTAGAAGTACTTCCAAATAGGGATGGTCAAATTGATTGTCCCATTGTACTCTTCAGAGTCTGGTACTTTAAACTTCAATCGAATGACAAGATTAAGCACCAGACCTAGGGATTTGGCATCAAAGACTTTGAACTTGTCATTCCTTGTAATTGTTCAAGTCATTTCTCTAGTAGCTGATACTTGCTTAAATCTTCAGCCATCACTTTAGGCTTCAGACTATTGGTTTTCTCTTGTTTTACTAGATCATCCAAGTTTGAAATTATAAGATCAATTAGAGAGGTACCATGTGCTAGTTACCAATACCTTGACAGTTGTGACCTGATTAAACTGGGAAAGCTGGAACCGATCTATTTTTACCCCTTGATGCCCAGGGAGTAATTGTGGCACTGCCACTAATTTGTATATATGACTAGAGGGATTGGTGGAATTAGCAATGAATGAGGTAGTGTTTCTTGAGACACCTTCTTATAAGTAGTTGTAGATTCAGTACTATCGATATGGTGAATTTCAAAATTTGCTGGCCCTTTCTTAGTATCCGTTCCACTAGCTTGCCCCTTTTCTTTCATCGAGGTCAATAAAAATTTCATTAACTCAACTCTTTGGGCTTGCAATTTCTCCTTTTTACTAAGCTTTTGCTCTTGAGCCTCTTTGTGCATAAGCTTGAGCCTTTGGATCTGAGCTTGATAATTATTTTCCATAATCTTTCTGTAGTGACATGTGTTGTACCAATGACTGATAGTATGTTCCATGTTCTTTTCTAGTATTCAGATTTCTTGCACTTTTTAAAGTATTCCCATATTAGACTTTTATGGGATGTCATAGATAATGAAATGAATGTGATGAATACATGAATGCACATATAAGTATATGGACAATGAAATATGTATGCGCATGAATTCAATAATAAATTAAATAAATAAATGAATAAATAAATGGACGTTAGCGTGCAAATGTATTAGAGACATGGGTTCTTGGAATAGCTCCAGCAATAGCATCTTTCATTAAGCATAAAGATTATTTAATCACAAATCACCAAATATGAAAATATCAAACATAATTACATTGCTTGATCAAATATTCAAGAAAATTCAATAATTCTTATTCATGATTATTGGTACGACATCATGTATTAGATACCTAACCTGTTTGACCATCACATCTACCTCGGTCTGAGCTACTTAGATTTGTTAATAAGGTTCTTAAGATGTTCCTGCTAGTCTAAGTGCATTCGGTGGATACAAAACATTTATCATGCCATTCCCATTCTTTCTCCTCTGCTGACCTAAGCAATGTATCGATATGGTCGAAATGGCTCTGAAGGATTATTCTAAACTCTAAATTTTTACCATTAAAATTTATTTTTCCATTTGTTTTTCTTAAAACATTGCACTCATTCCTATAGACGCTTACTATTTTTTTGATTAGCCAAGGGTTGAGCCTGAGTTTATGGTGACCTTTTTTCTATTTTTTTGGCCTTGTTTTAACAGAACTTTAGCTCATTGCTAAGAATAGAATGCTTGGATCTCTATTCAGCTAGTGTCTTGCTAATGCCTCAATATTTCCTTCTTTTCTAGAGTGCCATAAACTGTCTTTTTAGGTCTTGACGGTCTTCCTTAATGTGATCCTTTTGTTTGGCAATACCACTCATTTTATATTATGAAAGCAATTGCTCCACCTTGTTTTTGTCTAAGTAATTTTTGCATCAAAAGCTTTCTTTTCCTAAGCAACTTCCCCCTTTAAGAGCTCCACTTCTGATGGGAATTCACTGACTGATATCTAAGCCAACTCATCGTTGAAGAATAGTAAGGTGTCATTGATCTAACTCATTCTCTATTCTTCACACCCCAGAGTCATTAGTTCCCTTACAATATAACGTGATGTAGTAGGTCTATTTCTAAGCATCAAAGGCTACTTGAACTTTTTTGTTGTAATCTACCTTTCCATAATCAAAGTCCCATTGATCAACACCTGGGGTGACAAGAATGAATTAATGACTCTTGAACTGTTAGAGAACTAAGAGCAATGCATAGTTATACTTTCCATGTACCAATAAGTTGCACCTAATCGCAAGTCTCGCACTTGTATATGACTAGTCATGGGATAATCAAAGGGCTCTCCATGTAACCTTCTTACTTCGAAGATTCTAGAGTTCTCAATCTATTAATCCTTAGATTTTTATTGGGCCCTTTTTTCTCAAGAAATTTGATAATAAAGTTGAAGTTTGGCATGGAAGGGTATATCAATTTGTTTCCTTTAATCTAAAAATGATTGATAAACTAGACGTAGAAGCGTGGAGGGTGTCCCACAAATTGACCCTTTTCGTTCCTTTCTATAGAAACTTAAGAACCTGATGGTTTCAGTGATGACAGCTAATGCTGGATTATTGTCGTAACACAATTAAGAGAAAAAGTTTAACTATTGCTGTTTGGACGTATCCCAAGTTTTCAGGAAGATGATTAACGCATATATTGCCAAAGCAAAGATATCTTACCATTGCCCTTTTGAATTACTTCAAGAGATACAATCATAATTACCTTTCTTTCGATGTGACTATCGACACATGGTTATTTAGCCCTAAGGATATGAGTTAGCTTTCTCCGATAGGCTAAGGTTTTGATGCTTTGCAGTAGATCCAATCAAATTTAGCCTTTTCTATGTTAAGCAATGTTGCGTACTCTTGATAGTTGGGATCAAATCCTCTCGGTTTAAGGTGAAGCACCAATAAGTCAAATTCCAAAATTATGTTGCAGCCTATAACAGCCTAGGATCCATTTGGACATGGATTAGAATGGCTATTGTTCATAGTTCTTAAAGAAAAGCTCTCTTTTGGGATTGCTCAGTCTACCCTATTTGTATTTCAGATCTCAAGAACATTTTGCATTTATCACAGTTCTGGAATCACTAAGATATACCTGGGCCTGAGGATATCCCAATGTTTTTATTATTCATTCTCTGACCATTCTTTGACTATTTCAAAAGTCTTGAGAATGGAAGTCAGTAACTGCTTCATGATAGATGCCCCTCACTGAACACTACCCCTTTAACTATTTGCTCCTAAATGAATGTAATGGAATAATGCATACAACAGCAAAAGAAACAATATGATAGTAAGGGGTCAAAGAATAATAATAAAAATAAAAGTAATGAAAAATAAATCGTAAAAGCTGCCCTGATAATAGGTGTTACAATACCTTATGGGCAAATACCGATATTCACGTGCATTATCATTTGCCCCTGATGGCCTAAGTTTACATGAACAGCATAATGATGTGTCCAAGTTAAAATTGTCCCTCTAAGGATGGTACGACTGTTTTCAGGACAAAATTAATGATTAAAGTAGTGATGTCCGTTCACCACCTAATAATTGGCTAATGTTAAGCTATAGGTTGGACAACAAAACAGCTTATCCGAATCGTATTTATTCCCATGAAGGTGATAAATGATCATAGGTGACTACATTTGCTTGCCATCACTTGATAATAATGAGCACTAGTTGTCGATTGGATAGCACGATGATAGGCCTTGGATTAAGTATATTTCCATTTGAGGAGATATAAGGCCTTATGGGATCATGGGTGAAAACATTCATTTGCTATCACTTAAAGAAAGCTGAACATTAGCTATCCATCACAACATAATAGCATGCCTCGCATCAGGTTATTAAGGTGCTTGGTGCTTTAAGGGTCTTCAAAATACAAATATAGGCGATGATATTCATTCATTACCACTTACATGACAATGATACATAGCAGTAAAGAGTAAGAAGTGTTTCCCTAAGCATCTTATTCTCCAAGTAATTCTAGTAGCATTTCAGTATGGTTTGACATGGCTTAGCTCATACAGCTCATTATATTAGGGTTCATGTTGACTTTAAATCGGTTCCTAAATTGTTTTTCATTCGATAAGGATAGGTGAGGCACTTCGATCTTCGGCCTATCATAAGCTTGGTGAAAAGTTGAAAAGCTTAGGTGAGGCACCCAAAAGGTTTGATTTGGGTGGATGTATTTCCTTATGCTTATATGGAAGGTCAATCACAAAAGTACAGGTAATATACACCCTATGAGGTATTGCTAGCTTATATGGATGATCAATCATGAAGGCCAAATACCTCACCCCTGCCTAATATTAGGACCTATTCCATTGCCATGAAGTTTGGTTGAGAGTCTACTTAAAATGCAAGTGCATAATGTGTGTGGGGGAAACAATAAACCTTTAGAAGAATCAATATTTATTTTTTGGCTAGGGAAACCCCTGGGAATCACCAAAAAAAAAAAAAACAAACAACATAATATACTAGCAAATAAAGGTAAATGTTATGTACCAAAAAAATGGAGAAAGGGGTTTATAGTCAAATAACAACCAAATATTGAGAAAACTAAGAATCAAATAAGATATAACTAGTTATAGGCTTGACTTGCTAATTATCTCCCCAATGGAGTCGCCAAGATATTGTAACATACCATGTGCCATCATGGCTATAGGAATGCACACGACTTAAAATAATACTCAATGGGGTTTAGGCGTTATATGGTGAGAAAGAAATGTTTCTCATGATTTGATTAAGGAAGACTATCAAGCATATTGCTCATTCAACTAATCATTATGGCTACAATGAAGTGGCCAAAAATTTGAAATGGCCATCGATCATTTAGGCTAAATATGATTAGACGCCTATTAAAATTGATTCCTTAGAGTCATAAAACTTAAAGGACCAATGTTAAAGTCTAAGTTGACTATAGTTCTGTAAGCAGGTTCGGGAGTCAATTTTGTATGGGAAGAATTAACACTCCCATGTTACCCTAAATCAGTATCATCTAGCTAGATATTATTGAAGTCTCTATTTTCTTGGTTTTTAAATGTCATTATTTTTGTATAATCACCTTTTATGATGCAATTTTTGAAAATGATAAATCTAAGTTTTGGTGATAAATTTGAACTCCCTTATGTGTACTAGAAATTTCGAAAACATAGAGTTTTTGATAAAACGATCTTTGGATTTAATTTTAAAAAGATGTTCCATATTAAGCATTGAAGGGATATCGATATGAAATATTGCCTAGATAATTTTGAAGAAATTTAATTTTAAAAATATAAGTGCAAATTGCTATCAACGAAAGAAACATGTTAATAAGGAATGAATAAATGTAATAAACATCATGTAAAAATAAAACATACAAAACAAAGAAAATAGGGATAGTTAGGATGTATCTTGTAGTTGTCATTGATTATCTAGAAATAACTGAATTGATAACTTTGAGATGCGTTTAGACTTATTGGTCGCTTAGGGCATGAAATTAGGATTTGATTAAAAATTTGAAGGGAGGCCGAGGAAAGAGAGAAAATTGATTTTTGGTGAAATTTTAGAAAATTAAGGTTGAAAAATCCTTTTAGGTAAAAACTTGGTAATTTTTTTTAAAAAGGAAATATTTAGTGTATTTTTTTTAAAAAAAAAGATTAATTTTAATCTAAAACCAAAAAATTGATATAAGTTTTAATATGACTTTTTATTTCTAAAAATGATTGGGCCTTAATTCAAGCCTACTGGGGCAAGAACTTGAGTCAAAATTACATTGGGACATTAACCAAGTTGTCTGAAGTCAGTGAATGCCTCGAAAAGGTGATTTGGGGAAATTGCTTAATTTTGCATAGAGTTGAAAATAAAGGATAGCTTTACGCCGTCCACATTCCTGAATTTATTCCAGGCTCATTTGAAGGTTTTAGGTGGCATACGAGATACCATTGAAAAGTTAACTCCTTAAGGATTATCATAAAAATATTCAAAAAGTCCAAAAAAAAAGTATTCTAGTAGAAAATAATTTTTGAATTTAGACTCAGTTCAATAATGATAGCAAGCATAGGGAAATAGATGTAGCAAATCTAAAAAAATCACCCCAACTCATTCAAACTCTTTAAGTCACAAATAATAGCTTTCTAGAAATTGAATTTCATGTAGTTTTCATAAAAACAAAAATTCAAAATCCATAAAAATCAATTGATGGGTTGATAATGGCTCGCAATGAAGTCTGATTGCTAGTCCTGAGGATCTTGGACAGCATATATTCAAAAAATCATAACTTCCTCATCTGAGCTCTTATCAAGGTAAACAAAAGCTCATTGAAAAGTTATTCAATGTCCATCAAGGGAAAATACCAAAAAATCCAAAAAATTTGTTTAATGCTCAAAAAATAATTTTTCGAGTGAGGGTTGTGCTACTACCAATGCAAAAAATAGTGTAGTTTTTATTTTTGGGTTTCCTAAGGCTAGACTTGAGTTTTAGACATGCGAATGTACGATATAAAGGGCTCATATAGAGGCTTCATAGGCCTATTCTAAAGTCCCAGAACGTGGGATGATAGAATGCCCATTAACCATATCATTAGTAACAATAACCATAAGGCTCAAGATTAAGTCACTAAATCAAGGAAGTTTAGAAACATTTTTTGAGCTAAAAAACAAGTTCTAATTGGCTCATTTGGCTTTGAATCCAAACATAGTAGCTTGATTTTTCCCCAAGATTAAAACATTGATTTGTTAAAATGATAGACCAAGATTAATCCCACTTATATAGGTGAACTTGGGGTTTATTTTTAAAAATAGATTTAGGCACATTAAACATGCATTTTAACAAGCATGTCATAAACTAAGAATTAAGTTAATAATACCAAGCATCAAAGCCGTGGAATAAACTTCATCAAGAGGCATTTAACAAGCATTTCATAATCAAAGCGTAACCATAAACACAAACAAAATGTAATTAGCCTACTCATACTTAAGACCTTAAAGAAAGTCCTAAAACCGTTCTCCACCCCTAGTTCATTATTAACCCCACATCAAACCGATTTCCCTTTTTACTTTTTTTGCTGTTTTGTATGACAAAACTAGGCTAGGCACGTGGTTCTGCTTGACGTGCTTTCCTCTTCTTTTTTTTTTTTTTCTTCTTGTCACCGACCTTATTTAAATTTTGCCATTTCATAATTGATAATTAGGCTAGGCTCGTGTCTTGCAGTTGACTTTTCATAATGGTCATTTCGGTTTAAAACTTAAACCACTCATTTTTGTTTTTTTATTTATTTTTAATAAAAGATAGGTTAAACTCGAACCCAAGATTTTTTTTGTTTTTCTTCTTTCTTATTATTATTTATCGATTATAATAGATAATTGGGCCAAGCACATATGTTGACGTTGACTCTTCCTAATAGAACCTAAGCCACTTTTTTTTATTTGTTTAATGAAAACTGGGTTAGGCGTGGACATAGGCTAACACTTTTCGACCTAGCTTGTCGTCGAAACGAAGGCCAATCATTATCCTATTTTTTTCTTTTTTTTTTTTCTCTTTTTTCCATCATTTTTCCTATCTTCTTCCTCTATTCTTTCTTTCTTCTATTCTTCCCCAATAGTAGATTCAAAAATAAATTCTAGAATATGATAACAACTACTGTGCTGGTGACCATTGCTGCTATCGTTCATCGACAATCGTTTGGTAATAAACTTGACCCTTAGGCTCTTTTTGACCTCTTTTTTTCAAAATTCAGGGTGGGTTTTTCCTGGATCTTTTTAGATTTTGTAGATCTAATAGAGAAGTTCTAAACTTTTACCTCAAATTTGGTCTCTGTCCATCATTGGATGGTTCTCGAATCAAAGTATGTCCTTCGTTTCTAGGAATCCTTTTTTCCACCATTAGGATTCTCTAAAACAGCATTAGAACCTCTTTAATTGAAAATTACAACTTACATCTCTTAGTTTCTTTTGTGTTTTTTATGATTTTATTCATGTTTGTTGTATTTTGGTTTAGGGTTTGATAATGTCAATGGTAATAGGTTGATATAAGTTTTTGAAGAATTTTAGCTAGGTTCATTTAGAAAGTTAGGATAAAAATTTTTAGAGATTTTCTTTTTATTGGTAAATTTTTTTGTTTTGTGTTTTCGACTTCCCCTTAGCTTTAGTTTAGAGCTAGAATTTATGCACCAAAAAAGCTTAAAGTGTTTGGTGGTTTGGTGATAGAGGCAAGCAAAAAAAAGCTGCCATTGTTGGATCTAGTTTGGATCTATCGTAAAAGCTATCGTTGTTGGTGGTTGGTGGTTTCAGGTCATTCATTTTTTAGCTTCTCCTTAGCTTTAGTTTAGATCTATGGTACAAGCTGCCATTGTTGGATCTGCAAGATAATAAGACCAGGGTAAGAGCTGCTGCCATGCTCAGTATGGCAGCCAACTTTTTTTTGTCTTTGTTTTTTTTTACAATTTATATTTTAACGAGCAAACCATTAGATTTAGCATATAAGTGTATTGGTTGTGTATATAAATTTTTGAATTGATCTGATATTTTTATCATATCGATTAAGAATTTTGTTTTTCAATACATTTAATGACCAAAAGCTTTTTATATCAAACAAATGTTAGATTTTTTTTAATTTACTTGAAACTCAACATGCATGATCTACATAAATAAAACATGAAATATAGTGATCAGATTAAATAAATATAAATCATATATAAAATTATAAAAATGAGTAAAACTAATTTAGTTATACACTTGTATAATGGATAAACAAAATTCATCTATCCTAATTTATGCCCTAGTCCTTGCCCATCTCACAGATTTTTACCACATAAAATAAATTTTGTTTTAATTTCTAATGTTAACTAATAATTAAGAAATGTGTTAAATCTTTTGTAGAAAATTAAAGAAATAAAGTAGAATTTATTTTTTTCTCTTAACATATTAAAATTAAATGAAAAAAATCTTATAATCTATTAGATACTCTATAGAAAGTTTTTAATTGAGATAGTGTCATGAGTTAAATAATACTAATTTATTCAGACTAACATAAAAGCCAAACTAAAATTATAATAATAAGGTATTTAGGTTTGTCATATTTTAAAACATAATTACTCAAAAAAATACTCACTTAAAAATTACTTCTTTACTTTTTTAAACTTAACCTATTTTTCTTTAAAATATAGTACTTTAAAAACAATTTATCACCCACAAAATATGTAACATAAATTCTTCTCCTTTAATTAGAATTCGATCATTAGCGTTAGGTTTTAATAGGTAAAGTCAAGTCATAATTCAAGATTTTTTTCCTTAATCAAGCCTAAGTCAAGTTGACTTGAAAGCTCATATTGTTATTTAAAATAATATTAAAATTTTATTTTATATTAATATTAATATTTAAATTTTCATGTGTGCTTTGGTTAAAGCTTGAAAGAGATTATATGCTAGTTTTTAATATATTAGCAAAATTTTGGGAGGATTCCCCTAGGCTTAGTCAAAAAAAGACTGTTAAAAACAGATGGATTTAATGAAATACTCAAAGCATTTTGTATTTTTCTTTTTCCTTACATGTGGTAGATATATGTGAAAAGTGTAGAAAATGGGGCACAAATTGGGTTAGACAAATTTTGTCTAATGGATTCCTCATCTATGATAAAACTTAGAACAATTTAAATAATAAATTTTAATATGTTTAAAAAGGAAAATTAAATTTGTTATCATTTTTTATCGATTTTATTTTAATATTACTAGATTTTGAAAAGAGAGAAGAAGGTTCCATATCCACCAATTAGGAAAAATATTAAAAACATGCGTAATTTAAAATGCAAGAAAAGATTATATGTAAATGAACAATTTAAATGATATATATATATATGACATATAAAGGATAAAAAATATATATTTTTATGCATGGAAACATGTGTAGATAAAATAGTGAGATATTACAAACATATGAGAAAGGTATTAGCAAAACAACAATATATAATAATTGTCATTGGATTTGAAAACATTCATTATGTGGGTGAAAGTTAAAAAAAAAAGACAAAAACAAGGAAATTCTTTTTTATGTAAACAAAATGCATATTATTATAAAATAAAGAATAGCTTAAATATACATTTTAAATACTAAGCACAAATTTTAATATGTAAAAAATGAAAATTACACTTGTTATCATTTTGTTATCTATTTGATTCTATACAACTACATTTTAGAAAGAAAAAAGAAGGTTCCATATTTAATAAAGAAAAATGCTAAAAACATGCAAGATATAACATATAAGAGAAGATTATATATCTAACTGAAGAACATGAAAGAGATAAAAAATCTATTAATGTTTTATACATGGAAACATGTGAAAAAAATAATATGATGCTAAAAATATATGACCTTGATATTACCAAAATAATAATATTTATGACAAACAATAATTATAATAGTCTTCAAACTTTACAATGTTCTTCAAAAGGTAAAAGATAAAACATAAAAGTAAAAAACTTTCTTTTACATAAATTTTAAGTAAACAAATGTGTCTTATCAAAGAACAATTTAAATCATAAATTTTAAATACAAACACATTTAATATGTAAAAATAGGAACTAACATTTGTTATCAATTTGTTATCCATTTGATATATAATACTACTAGATTTTGAAAAGGGAACCATATCTAACAAAAACAAATGTTAAAAGACATTTAAGCCTAAACCATATCCATGTTCAAATTTTTATTTGGGTTCGATTAAAAATTTTGAATTTGGTTTAGTTTATTATCAGGTTGAGTTAAGATTGAGTGGTTCAAGTTATTGAATGAATTAAATTTGGGTATTGTAATGCCTGATTTAAATGACTTAAGGAACCTAATATAGTTTTTTTTTTAATTTTTAATATATTTTAATTAATAAAGAAAAATATCTATTTAGTTTAAGTTCAAATTTGAGAAACAAAAATTAAATTTAGAGTGGTGTACGAGAATCCAGCTCACTTTTTACAAGATAAATAATTCTAATTAAGTTTAATTGGTTTAGTTTTTATCTCCAATGCAGTTTGAATTTTAAAAATAAAACTCTTTATAATTCAAGACCGATTCAAAATCAAAGTCGAATTAAATTGCTTATTATTTAAATTTGGCTCAACTCGACTCAACTTAATTATATCCTAAGCGCTGCAAAACTCAAGTGCTAACTTATTGTTTTTTTTTCTGCTTTCATTTTTCTAAGTTTAATGTGTAAAAAATTTTCACTTTTTATCTATTAGATTTTTTATAATTTAAATTTTGAAAAGAGAAAAGAAGATTCCTTGTAAGAGATGACTCTACATATTCAAAAATTAAAGGTAAAAATAATTTATATGGAAACATGTATAGATAAAACAATAAGATGTTACGCATATATGATGGAGATATTGCCAAAACAATTATATTTATCTAAGAATGATAGTATAATAATAATCATCAGACTTTATAACGACCATTACATGAATGAAAGATAAAACATAAAGATAAAAACAAGAAAGTTCTTTTACATAACTTTCAATTTACTCATAAACTAACATATACGATCTACATCAATAGAATAAAAAATATAACAGTCAAATTAACCAAAAATAAATTTTACATGAAGTTAATGAAAATTATGTAAAACTAATTTAGTGTTAAACTATTGTAAGACTAAATTAGTTTTATACCAATATAAGTGGAATTCATTCTTATATAATAGAGGATCCACTTACAACAACATAAAACAAAATTAGCTTTACACGCTTTCATAACTTTTTATATGATTTATATTTTAACAAACTGATTATTAGATTTAAGAATATTAATTGTACTCATCATGCAAATAAAGTTTCAAATTGATCTGGTAACCTTATTACATCGATTGAGAATATTGTTTTTCAATATAGATATATATTTAATTATTAAAATTTTTTACGTTGAAGAAATAGTTAAATATTTTTGATTTACCCAAAACTCAACATGAATTATCTGTGTGAATAGAATGTGAAATACTATGTTCAGATTAAAGAAATGTAAGTTGAAAGATGAGTACACAAAAAAATCAAAACATATAAGAGATAAAAAAATTATTTATACGAAAATATGTGTAGATATAATAATAAGATATTGCAGATATATGACAGTGGTATTACCAAAAAAATGATATTTATCAAAAATGATAATAATATTATAATGATAATCAAGGAATTTATGGCGGTCATCACATGAATGAAAGATAAAAGATAAAGATAAAAACAAAGAAATTCTTTTACATAACTTTTAATTTGCTCAAAATTCAACATGCATGATTTACCTGAATAGAACATGAAATATGACAGTCAAATTAAATGATTATAAATTGGATAAAAATTTATAAAAATATGTAAAGATAATTATCATTTTTGATACTATTGTAAGTTTGTAAAAGTAATTTAGTTTTATAGTATTGTGAGTGTATCCCTTACTCTTAAGGGATGCACTTACAATAGTTTTAAGTGTATCCCTTACTCTTAAGGGATACACTTACAATAATATAGAACTAAATTAGTTTAGGGATACACTTACAATAGTATAAAACTAAATTAGTTTTATATGCTTTCATTGCTTTTTATAGGGTTTATATTTTAACAAACATACAGCTATTGTACTTATCATTTAAATAATATTTTCAATTGATTTGATATCTCAAACATATCAATTGAGAATATTAGTTTCTCATTGAATTTTTTATATCAAAACAAATAGTTAGATATTTTTAATTAACTCAAAACTTAACAATCATAATCTAAGTGAATGGAATGTAAAATACGATGGTTGGATTAAAATAATACAAATAAAAACATTTTTAGACAAAAATTCAAAACATATAAGAGAAAAAAATATTTGTATAGAAACATGTGTAGATAAGATTATAAGATACTACAAATCTATGACAATTATATTACCAAAACAATAATATTTGTCAAAATAATCATAATAATAATAATCTGACTTTAAACATAAAAATAAAAATAAAAATAAAAAATTTCCTCTACATAACTTTTAAGTTACTTAAAATTCAATATACATTATCTACATGAATAAAATATGAAATATGATGGTGCTATAAATATGACGGTCGGATTAAACAAATATAAATATGCTATAAAGTTTTGAAAATATATAAAACTAATTTAGTGTTAAACTAGTTTACATATGTAAAACTAATTTGTTTTATATTAACACTAGTGTAAGTGGATCCCTCCTTTTATAAAGTAGAAGGATACATGTACAATAGTATAAAACTAAATTAGTTCTGCACATTTTCATAACTTTTTATATGATTTATATTTAACAAACTAGCTATTGTGTTTAGCAATATAATTGCACTCATCATGCGTTTAAAGTTTTGAATCAATCCAATATCTCCATCATCTGAATAAGAATATAAACGTCTCTATATCTATTTACCAGAATAATACAACTAATCACTTGAAATAGTAAAATTATCTATTATGTACATCAAACATTTGTAGATAACATTATCCAAGTGTTACAAATGAATCAAAACAATCAAGGGCAAGCATCTTTATTAGGGCCACCCAAAAATTTTGAAAATCCCCTGAATATGTAAGTTTATAAGTATTTAACTGTTAAATATAATTAATTTGGCCCCTAAAAATACAATTTATGTTTATTTATTTTTTTATTTTTGTATATAATTTAATTTTATATATAAGAATATAGACAAATATAATTATTAGTCTTGGCCCCTAAAAAAAACATATTTTGGATACATTATACATTTATCTTTTAATGGCCAATAAAATAAAGATATTATAATTCTATCTTTTGATTATTGGTTAAACTCAATATATTAATTTAAAAAAAATTAGTTTTGTTTATCTTTATGGTTGACTTCTGATAAAAAATTAGCTAGCTCTGCCCCTATAGACAATAATATGTATAAAAATCTATAATATTAGAATAATAATTATCAGATATAATGAAATTTATTATGTGGACAAAAATAAAACATAAAACATAATAATGTAATATAGACATGTTTACGTCTGTGTATAAGTCTAATACGACTAATCAAATAAATGGTAAAAATATCTATTATATGCATGGCAACATGTGTAGATAACATAATAAGCCAAAACAATAAGAGGGGGAGCATCCTTATTATGACCTCCCAAAAATTTTTGAAATCCCATTTTGTATATAATTTTATATATTTATATGTTAAATATAATTAATTTAGCTTCAAAAATAAAATTTATATTTGTTTAGTTTTTTATTTTTGATGCAAGAGCATTAACAATTAAGAGTTCTATTTGATTTTAAATTTTGTTGAAATAAAGAAAGCCATTTAGATCTATGTTTAGGATTCTAGTTTAATTAGATTATTATTTAGGATTAGAGTTTTAGTTTGGATAAATTATTATTAAGCTTAATTAGTATTCTACTAGGAATACTAAACCTTGTAGTAGTAGAAGTTCTAGCCTATATATATGCATCTAGGGAGTTGCTACAATGTATTCGATTATTCTTTTATTATTCTATCTAAAGGGTTGCGTTCTAGAACCTAAATATCTCTACAGCGTTATTTTTTCGACTATTTTCAATTCTTTTGTATTTTAGCCATTCCTATCATCTCCACCCTGCATCAATTTGGAATCAGAGCCATGGCAGGATGTGCAAAGGGCCGTGGAAGAGGGAATCAAGAACAGCAAATAGAGTTGATTGAGTTAAGGCGCATGGTGGAGGATTTGTCGCAAGCTGTACAACCTTTGCAGCGACAAATAGATGTGGGAGCCCGAATGGAGATACCGGAAGGTGACCACAATTCGTTTAACCCGTCAGAAGGTGGTCTTGAAGATGTTTCGGATGAATGAGAGCCCAAGAACCCTTTCCATAATGCTGGACCTATAAACTTTACAATACGAGGTAGATTGGAAGATCGACTTTTGCATGCTCTCTAGTTAACGGGAGGAGGAGCAAAGATCCAAGTAGATGACTTCCATGGGGAGTTACATGCAAAAGATTATTTGGACTAGGAAGCCATTGTTAAGAATTACTTTGAGTGGAAACCGATGGCTGAACCTAGGAAAATACTTTTTGTAAAGCTTAAATTGAAGAGTGCAGCACTTCAATGGTGGAAGAGAGTTGAAGAACAGCAAGCCCATTAAGGAAAAAAAAATTAGTAATTGGGAACATATGAAAAGCAAATTACGAAAGCAGTTTTTGCCACCAGATTATGCCATGGAACTATATAAAAAGTTTCATTTACTTAGGAAAAACGGAAGGACGGTGGAACACTAAACCTCTGATTTCAACAATTTGTCTATTAGAGTGGGATTAAACAAAACTAAAGAGCAATTAATGTCTCGTTATATTGCTGGTTTAGATCAAAGTATTAGAGATGAGCTAGGGGTGGTTCGTATATTCAACTTGGAGGATG
>JBBYHO010000012.1:8640882-8807803 GCA_038382025.1 Adansonia gregorii
TGATTCATACATGGATTAAGGATAACAAGATGCATGAACATGGCATAAAATGCATGAGCAAGAGCTATCAAACTAATAAGGGTGAAATGAGGCATTTTGACATGAAAGGGACATTAAGGCATCCAAATCCTAAACTACCACAACCAAAAGCCACAATAATGCTTGATAGTCTAAAGAGAGTGATGGAAACATGGAGAGTTCACTAGAATGAAAAAGGTGCTGAAAAACAGGAAATGAAAGTGATGAAATGAGAAGTTATACCAATAAAACTTCACTTCTTGGCCAAACAATTGTTGCAGTAGAGATGGCTGGATTTTTCATCTTTTCCTTGTTGTTAATAAGCAAGAAAAAGAGAAAAATGATGAGGTTTTGGTTCTGGCATGGGTGAGGGTGATTTTTAGAGTGTGTAATGGATGAAAGTAAATGTTTTAGGGCTGTTTTTGGGTGATAGGTGAAGGGCTACGAGATTCTGGTTTTCTTGGTGTGTGAATATGTTTTTGGAAGTGTAAAAGGAACTGGAATCCAACCTTTTTCTGTTGAGATAGAAGTGGTCCATTTATACCAGCCTTTTGGAGCCAAATTGGAGGTGTTTTTAGCCATTTCTTAAGGGGGACAAGGTGATGTCAACATGGTAGCTATAGGGTGGCTGTAGGAGGCAGATTGCTACCAATGTGATGGGCATAGGGTGGCTGGATTAAATGCTGAAATGCTTTTCTAGCAACTAGGATGGCTGATGATGACGATTGGCCAACAACTAAGGAGGAGTAGGGTGATCGATGACATTGACCCCTTTGATCCAATTTAAACTAAAAAATGTTTTGATTGATTTTAAAGTCTAAATTCATAATTTGATATATGTTTTAATCTTTTCTGATGCAAAGAAATGAGTTAAAATCGAGTTTTGGATCAATGGTGGATGAGTCAAAATTACCTGGACCGTGAAAATGGCCTACATGCATCGATACATTGCATAATCTATCGATACATTTGGTCTAAAAACCTTGATAGTATCGATACAATGAACACTGTATCGATACTATGAACCATTGTATCAATACCATGAACCACTGTATCAATACAAGTTGATTTGTATCGATACATTCCTTTACAAAATGCATATTTGGGTCCTGGCATGGTCCAGTATCGATACATGAGTTCCTGTATCGATACAAAGGCTTTTGTATCGATACAGCTACATGTTGTATCGATGCAAATGAGAACATTTCAAATTTTTGGCAAGTTGGAGCATTGTATCGATACATTAGAACCATGTATCGATACTTCAAGTAAAATTGTGAATTTTCTCATATCCTTTCTCCTCGAATTCCTCAGACTACGTCCTTTGATGCCACATATTTGTATTTACCTTTAATATGATCCCTAGGCCTTCTTAACATCCTTAAAATACTGTCACCCGGTGATCATCGTCCCCTCTTACGTCGATGCTCCAAATTGTTAAAAATTAGCCCGGACAAAATAAGGTGTCTATAGGCTGGAACAAGGTTCCTTAAAACACCTGCAAAGAAATAAATTGTAATTAACTTTGCTGTGATAAGTACAGTGTATTACCAGCAATCTTGATAGAGGTTTAAGTGAATTTTGTAGGGTTTGCCTCCCTACTAAGGTGCTAAGCTTTCTTAGGTTTGACCCCTTTCGACAGGTACAAAGTAACATGGACTTTTTATGTGCATGCTGCCAGCTTGTGTGGGCTTTGACTTAAACTAAGGTGCCGCCAGTTTATGTGGACTTTAACTCAAACTTGGGTGTCACTAGCTTGTTCGGACTTTGACTCAAACTTGGGTGCCCCCAGCTTGTGTGGGCTTTAAAAAGGTGCCACTAACTTATGGGCTTTTGGTAAAGGTGCCACTGATGTATGGGCTTTGAAAAAGTGCCAATGACTTATGGGCTTTGAAAATGTACCACTGACTTATGGGCTTTGAAAAGGTGCCATTGACTTGTAGGCTTTGAAAAGGTGCCATTAACTTGTGGGCTTTAAAAAGGTACCATGGACTTATGGGCTTTGAAGATGTACCACTAACTTGTGGGCTTCGGCAAGGTGCCACTAACTTGTGGGCTTTGAAAAGATGACACTGACTTGTGGGCTTTAAAAATGTGCCATTGACTTGTTGGCTTGACGTGGGTATGATTGGCATCAGGTTGTTTGCAGACAAGTTTGTTACCACTAGCTTGTATAGGCTTAGAAAGGTTTCTTGATAGGTGCCTCCTAAATAATACTTGGTTTACGAAGCTCAGAGTTCTTACCAGGGACTCTTTGGAGGTTCAGTAAACCTGGCTTGGAGTGATATTGTAAAAATGATGATGTATGATGGTAATGTAAAGGCATGATGCGGAATGCTATCATGATTGCATGATGTGAAGTCTAATAGAGAAGATAGCCATAGTTTTTCTTATACTTCATTCACACTCTAATAGAGATGGCGATTCATCTTTGTTACAACTATGGGCTTAGAATTTTGCTAATCCTACTAGGGATTGTAGGTTGTACTAGCTTTACTAGGGATAAGACAAAAATATATTCTCAAGAATTTGGATTATTACCTTTTTTGATTCAGGACGCTTAATCATTTTCCTGACAATTAGAAGGCATTGTCAACAATTTGGATACTGTTTGACTGATTAGGTTGATGTTTGTGGTTTCGATAGGATTCTGATAAAATGCATAGGTCGATTTTTGGTTGGTATAAAATGGTTTTTTTTCTTGAGATGTGGCTTGTGAAAGCAAGAAATAGTTTGGTGCATAGTCATATTGCATAGGTGTTTAGATGTGAAAAGTCCATAATTTTGATGATCAAGGCATCTACAGAGTTTCTTGTGCTTCTCTTGTTCTTTTGATGTAATATTGAGATGTCCTAATGCATATTTTAGTTGATTATCAAACATTATCTACTAAATGACAAGTGCAATGTGAATTATATGGGGGTTAAAAAAACCAAGGCAGTATTTATTCATGACAACAAAGAGATACAACTTGGTATACTATTTGATAAACAAGTGATTCAGTGGCAAAAAGTATGATCTTTTGGGCGAAAAATGCCTCTGACAATCAGGACATGGATGTTCTTTAGGTGCTTTTCAAAATCTTTCTCGAACAATAAATGTGACTAATATGAGCTGATCTTCAGAAGGTCTGTAGCATTGCTTTGCATTGTCATATAGGTACTCTTAGTTTATGCCCCATTAAAATTGATCTTCTCAAGTCGCCCTTATAGGTTTTTAACTGTAGTTGGGTTGGCTACCCAGATGCCCTTTTCGAATTTTCATCTAGACCCCTTTTTGTTTTCTCTTTTTTTTTTGTTTTTTGTTTTTTTGTTTTGTTTTTTTTTGTTGAATGATGTCTTTTCAGGTTTTCACCCTTTACGTGTAGTATTTTTGACGGAATCTGAGTTAATTGGGGTGGGTAAGATGTTGCCATCCATTTTTGACAGATTAGGGCCCCTCCAGAGAAAGCTTGCGTCAGGACATACAATCTTTCCCAATTAGGTGTCCACTTGCCCTATGCATCTTTGTGAATTAGGAGGATCTTCTTCAACACCAATTCACCTGGGAAAAATTGTCGTGGGCACGTCTTTTTGTCGTGAGCTCAAATCATGCATCTTTGATACATTTGACCATGGTAGATGGCTTTCATGCATTTTTCCTTAATTAGATTGAGCTGGTCATATCTATTCTTGACCCATTCAGCTTCTCTAAGTTTGGTTTCCATCAAGACTCTAAAAGAAGGGATCTCAACTTGGATTGGCAATATAGCTTCTATCCCATAGGTAAGAGAAAATGTGGTAGTGCTTATGGAAGTACGAACTGAGGTCTGATAGGTATGAAGTGCAAAGAATAGCTTTTTATGCTAGTCTTTGTAAGTTTCGACCATTTTCTTAACTATTCTTTTAATGCTTTTGTTAGCTGCCTCGACTGCTACATTCATCTTTGAGCGATAAAGAACAGAATTATGATGTTGGATCTTAAACTGTGAACAAATTGCTTACATCATTTTATTGTTTAAATTGCTTGCATTGTTTATGATGATTTGGTTCGAGAGGCCATATCTGCAGATAATGTCCTGTTTGACAAACTTATAGATGGTCGATCTAGTGACATTAGCATACGAGGCAGCTTTCATCCATTTGGTGAAATAGTCAATTGCTACCAAGATAAAACAATGCCCATTGGAAGCTTTAGGGGTGATTGGCCCGATCACGTCCATGCTCCACATGGAGAAGTACCATGGAGCTGTCATGACATAAAGTGGCACTGGAGGGACATTAATCTTTTCTGCATAGATTTGACATTTATGGTATTTTTGGGCATAATTGATGTAGTCTCTCTCAAGGGTCAGCCAATAATAACCTACTCTCAAGATTTGCTTGGCCATCAGATGTCTATTAGCATGTGCGCCACAAATCCCTTCATGAACTTTTTTTAGAATCTTTTTGGCTTTAAGAATGTCAATGCATCTGGGTAATACTTGATCGTGACTCCTTTTGTATAAGATCTTTCCATCGAGGACAAATCCCATAGCTAGCCTTCTGATAGTCCTTTTATCAATCTCAGTTGTATGTCTGGGATATTGTTGATCCTTAATGTAACGAAAGATGTCATAGTACCATGGTAGGCCATCCTTCTCTTTTTTGACACTATGACAATGAACCAGAGTTGTGTAGATGCTCATCTGGATAGAAGCAACGTCTGACTCTTGGTTGACTTTAAAGATAGATGCCAAGGTTGCCAAAGCATCAGTTATGTGGTTTTCTTCTCGAGGTAACTGTCAAAAACTAATATCATCAAATTCTTTCTTAAGCTCTATTATCAACTTGGCATCACGAGTTTGCCATTCCCCTTTCAATCAGTAGATAACTAGGGTCGAATCACCGAACACCTATAATATCTTGACATTTCTCTCAATGGCTGCTTAAAGCCTTATGACACAAGCTTCATATTCTACGATATTATTCATGCAGTCAAAATTTAGCCTTGCTATGAATGGATAATGACTCCCATTAAGTGACATCAATATTGCCCTAATTCCATGTCCTATAGCGTTTGATGCTCCATCAAAATACATATTCCAGGATTGATCTTGGTTGGAGGCATCTTCATCTTCAGAAATGCACATTAAATCTTCATCTGGGAAGTTAAAATTTAAAGGTTCATAGTCATCTACCGCTCAACTTGCCAAAATGTCAGCTATCGCACAGCCTTTGATGGCCTTTTTACTGATATAGGTAATGTTGTATTTAGAAAGCAAAACTTGCTATCTAGCTAGCCTTCTTGATAGTGCAAGGGCTTTGCATAGATGCTTGATAGGATCAAGCCTTGCAACCAACCATGTGGTGTGATACAGCATGTACTACTGAATCTCTTAGTTGTCCACACTAAAGCACAGCATAACTTCTCGACTGTAGAGTAGTTACACTCACATTCCGTGAACTTTTTGCTTATGTAGTAAATTGCTAGCTCTTTCTTCCTTGACTCATCATGCTATCCTAATACACAACCCATAGACTTATCGAAGATTGCCAAGTAAAAGATTAAAGGTTGATCGAGCTTTAGCGGTGCCAACATTAATAGGCTTGACAGATAATGTTTGACTTTATTAAAGGCTTTTTGACATGCCTCATTCCACTCTCCTAGGTTTTGTTTGCAAAAGAGCTGAAAGATGGGGTCACATTTATTAGTGAGCTAGGATATGAATCTAGCAATGTAGTTCAGTCTCCCTAAAAAGCTTTTCACTTCTTCTTAGGTTTGAGGTGTTGGCATATCTTGAGTGGCTTTAACTCTGTGCAGGTCAACTTTAATCCTTTTTTTGCTAACTATAAAGCCTAGAAACTTAACCAAAGTGACTCTGAAGGTACAATTGGCAGGATTCAATTTGAGTTGAAATTTTCATAGCCGTTCAAAAAGTTTCTGAAGGTATGTGACATGCCTATCCTCTTTCATTGACTTGGCAATCATGTCTTCAACATAGACCTCAATTTTTTTGTGCATCATGTCATAGAATAGGGCTACCATGGCCCGCTGATAGGTTACCCTAGCATTTTTGAGTCGGAAGGGCATGACATTATAGAAAAATATCCCTCAGATGGTTATAAAAGTTGTTTTCTCCATGTCTTTGGGTACCATCTTAATCTGGTTATAGCTTGAGAATCCATTCATAAAGGAGAACAGAGAATTCTTAGTCGTGTTGTCTACCAAAGTGTCAATATGGGGTAGCAAAAAGTTATCCTCAGGACTAGCTCAATTTAGATTCTGATAATCAACACATATTTGTAC
Organism: Adansonia gregorii; assembly: GCA_038382025.1. Lineage (NCBI taxonomy): Eukaryota > Viridiplantae > Streptophyta > Magnoliopsida > Malvales > Malvaceae > Adansonia > Adansonia gregorii. Next base: position 8,647,168 of record JBBYHO010000012.1, read on the forward strand.
TTTGCCATCTTTCTTTGAGATTGGGACTATATTGGTAACCCATTATGGATATTTGGCTACTCTAATAAACCCTGTATCAAACTACTTCTTGACTTCCTCTTTAATTTTGAGAAGCATTTCTAGCTTCATTCTCTTTAATTTTTGTTAGATCAGTTTGCATCTAGGCTTGATGGAAAGCTTGTGGACCACTACATTAGTGTCTAGTTTTGGCATGTCTTGATATGACTAAGCAAATACATCTATTCCTAGAGTAGGTCTATTAGCTTGGTCATAATTGTTAACTATTGAGGTTTCGATTTTAACCTCCTTTCGGTCCTCCTGAGTACCCAGATTTATTACTTCCATCTGGTCTTTATGGGGCATGATTTGTTTCTCTTCTTGCTCAACTAATCGTAAGAGGTCTAATGGTACAAAGCTTTCTTTAAAATCTTTTTTAGGGTCGACTTCACTAGTGTAAATTGACTATTCAAAATTGATCTTTAAAGAGCCAGCAAACACATCCATGTCACTATTATCAAACCACCTGAAAAGGAGAAGAAATAAACATTACAAAAGGCACACACACAACTAAAGGATTTCGATACAAATGAAGGCTAAAGAGTAATGACGATAAAAGGTTCAAAAGTGATACACAATATGGAATGATATATGCAAAAGTCATTTTATTGATAATGTTTGAGAAAAGAAGCCCCTTACATAGGACACCTATCTGCCTTTGGACAAAGGCAAGTAGGTTTTCATTTCTTGACATTACATGAAAGAGACAGGAAAAGTGCAGAGGCTTCCGTTATGACTCTATCATCAAAATCAGGTCTTAGTGGAAGGATATGAATTTTATGGCTTGGTATCTTAGAGATAGAGGTTGTTAAATGCTCTGTTTAGGATGACCAATATATCTTTTGCCTTTTGCTTTTCTGGTCAGTTTGGATTAATTCATTCTTTCGAATGAAATATCTCAGAGAGAGAAAAGAATATTGTCAGCTTTGATTCCTTCTCTCGATTCAATAATTGTGTTATTTCTTGGTTATAGATCCCCTTTTCTTGCTACTTTCTTGAGTGTGCATTGGCCTTAAATCCTTAGCCTCTTTTGTTGACTTAAGTGATGACCTATAGGGTTTGGGCCATCCCTAGCAGATTCTTGCCAAACCCATTTCTAGCACAGAAACCTTTGCTAACAGTTATTTTTAAACCTAAACAGGTACTCTTTGATAGATGAGGTTCAACTATTGGCAATTCTTCTCCCATAAATGTTGCATTAACAAACTCAAAGGATTGGAAGGATGACTCTAATGCATCCTTATTAGGTTCTATGTAGATATCCTTAGTGAAAGTAGTGGTGACCATTTTTTCTTTAGCTCTAATGGTGACTACTTTGTCATCTATCCAAATTTGAGCTTATAATAGAGAGAGAATAGGATAGCTCTAGTAGAGTGTATCCATGGCCTTCCTAATAGGTAGTTGTAAAAGGTTTAATATCTATAGCTTATAAGTCAACTTCACATAGACATGAGCCTACCTGAGCTGGATTATGATATTTCTAATTACTCTATGACATGTACCATCAAAAGCTCAAACTATGGTGTGGCTACTCTTGATGTTGGACTGATCGATAGGGAGTTTGCTTAATGTAGTCATAGGCATAACATTAAGGACTAACCCATTGTTTAAGTACTATAGGCAAAATGCATCCCTTCCAAAGGGTAGTGATATGCAGAGCTTGATAACTGCCCCTACCTCTAGGTGGGATCTCATCATCAGTGAAAGAGATATAATTATTGGCCATGATATTGTTCTAGCCAATCCAACTTGTCCACGGGGACGTTCGAGGGCACATATGCTTCGTTTAGCATCTTCGATAATGCATTTCGATAAACCTCTGAATTAAAAAGTAGAGATAGCACAGAAATCTTTGCAGTTCATTTGCTTAACTTATTTATAATGCAGTATTCATTGTGCTTGATGAACTTGAGAAACTTTATGGCTTCTCTTTCACTTATTGCTTCCTTGACTTTTTCAGGCTCAAAATTCTTTGCTTGGGGTTGAGTGGTACTAGTGCTTGGAGATGTATCAACCTTCTATTTTTCTTGAGCTGGGTGAGCATAACACCTACCAGTTTGGGTTAGGTGACTAACTCCTAACATTTCAATTATAGCAGTTGAGGGAGTTAGTTCTCTGATCATCACTACCTGATTCTTGTATTTCCATGAGATAGCTTTGTTGCTCTTATACGGGAATGGTTTAGGTACTTCCATAACTAACTTTAGTGTAGGTGTTAAAGAATTGACCTTAGAACTTGACTTGCCAAAAAGAATAAGGGGTCAGTTTCTCCCATAAGGTGGCTGCAGGGTTTCATCTCCTATTATATTAATAGATTTAGTAGCAGGTATGATCTCATGATAGAATTCTACCTAGCCTTCATTCATCATTCTTTGAACCGTGAACCTAAACTCTTTGCATGTTTATAGGGTATGACCTATAATTATATGGAAGTTACAAAAGTCATCAAGATTGTCTTCTGAATTTTCTTGTTATGTTGAGTAACCCAACCTGAATCAGTGCCTCCTAGATCAATAACATTGGCTTCCTTACATCTTTTATGCTTGCCTTGACTTCATATTTGTTCCTAATGTTGATCATGTTTATAGCCAGCTTAGTGTAGTTTGGTAAAGGATTGGCAGTATAATTTGGTCCCTGATTCATCCCTAATTGTAAGATTTTTAAGTTAATTAGATTTTGCACGTTTTGTTTGAAAGATATGCAGTTCCCAATGTCATGCCCTACTGCCTCAGCATGGTATTCACAGTGATCATTAGGGTTGTACAATTACGGGTATGGTGGCTTCTTTTCTGGGACATAGATTGGGCCACTAAATGATTTTAGAGCAAGGTCTGGTAGAGCTTCTTATAGGTCATAAGGATGGAATCAAAATGTTGTCTTTGTTAATTTGTACCTCGATTGCCAAGTGCATTATTGGTTGCTCGACTGGTACTTTCACAAACTAATGGAAGGTAGCTTTATGGTAGGTTGGATAGGATTGCATATGATGGGTTGTAGGTTATGGCATTAATTGGCTGAGAGGGAATGGTGATAGGGTGAGAATACAGCGTGCTTGGGTAGTAAGGAACGAGTATTGGGCACTATTTTAGCTAAGATGAGCTAGCAAAATTATGGCATTGGCCTTTTTTTCCTTCTTTTTACTAGCAATAGGCTTCTTGCTTGATCCAAACATTTCCCCGATTGACATTCTACCATTCTTAATGGCTATGTCAATCATTTTTCTAGAGAGGACTAGGTTTGTGAATTTCTTGGTGGCGTTTCTTACGAGCTTCTCGTAATAACGAACACGTAAGATGTGAATAAAAGTAATTGTTATCTCTTTTTCTATAAGGGGAGGTTGGACTAGGGTTGTTTCCTCTCTCCACTTTTAGGCGTATTGCCTGAAACTTTTAGTGGATTTCTTCTCAAAATTCATTAAGAAAGTCGATCCGGTGCCTAATCCGATACATGCTGGTGTTGATTTAGAAAGGCCTTAGCTAAGTCGGCCAATGATTGGATTTCACATTATCTGCCTCGATATACCACTAAGCTGTTACCCCAATAAGGCTGTGCTTGAAGCAATGGATGAGGAGCTTTTCATCTTTGTTGTACCTAGCCATCTTTCATAGGTATATTCAGATATGGAAGAAGGGTCAGTGGTTCCATTAAACTTTTCAAACTTTAGGACTTTGAACTTCGGGGGAATGACAAGGTTAGACACTAAAGACAATAAATGCACATTAAAAGCTCCGAACTTGTCACTCCCTTTGATAGCTTAGAGACATTTTTCTAGTGGCTAGAATTTGTTCACTTCTTTCACAATCACGAAGCGCTTTTGAGCTTCTATTTTCTCTGGTTCCTCCTAGTCAAGGGCTATCAAATCTATCGATGAAACTTCTACATTCATCCCTTGAGTGTCGAGAATGAATTGACCTGCTGCAACGAGATTTAGGTAGATAACTGATGGAAACTAAGCGGTAGGTGTAGGAGCAGGCCATTGTTCTTTTCTAGTTTCCTCTTGGGTAGGTTCTAGATTATTGGCAAAGGGACTTTTAATATTAGGAGGATTACTTCTTGTTTCAGCAGTGCTAGCTTGCCCTTTTTCTTTCATTGAGGTGGTCATTAGTTCCGTAAGTTTTGCAATTTGATTTTGCATTTCGTATTGTTGATGAAGCATCTAGTCTTGCGATTCCTTAACCATTAGCTCAAGTCACTCAATATAAGCTTCATGATCACTCTCCATGATTTGCTTACAGCATCTTGTGTTATAGTAGTGCATGATGTAAGATTCCATGTTCTTGATTGATCTCAGAATCCTTTGCACTTTTATGGCCCAATTCTCATATTAGACTTTTTTAAAAATGTATTTATTGATAAGCATTTATGATGCAATGACGAGTTAAGATAATGAATGATTGATGTAAGTGCAATGAAAAATGGTGAAATTAAATGTGCATATGCATTGGAGACAATTGATTCTTGGAATAGCTTCATCAATATCATCATTCATAGAGTCACAAAATGGTTTTTTCTTTTACAACATGATTACATCTAAAAGTATCTAAACTGATTACATTGTGTAATCACATGATAGAAAACCCGAAAGTCATTACTTACGATCTCTAACAGGTATGATATCTCACCTTATAGACCAAGTTGCTTTAATCATGTCATCCACCTTTCGTTGAGCCGTATGAACTTGTTGAATGAGGTGTTGATGTTGTTCTTGTTAGTTCAGATGTGCTTGCTCGATTGTCGCTTGCCAATCTAGTTCACATTGCTCAAAAGCTTGTTAGTTCATTGATATGACCATGATGATCCTGAAGAGACTATTCTAACTCCTAGATTCTATGAATAAGGGCTTCATTTTCAACCTTGATGGCTCTCATATCTCGCATTTGGGCCTCGAGTCTTTAATTCCTTCAATGGTAGGTGGAAACAAGAGCACGTGCCCTCATAAACTTTTTTTTGCTGGTTCTAAGTTCCTCTTTTTACTGATTCAGCTCGCGATTGAGAGTGGCAACTTTTGCTTCCCATTCAAATGATGTCTTGCCAAAATGTCAGGACTTGTTACCTTTTTTGAGTGTCATATAATCCTTGGTCAGGCTCTCAAGGTCATTTTTGAAGCTATCCCTTTCTTTCATGACTCGATCCATTTCACCGCTCCTAAGATAGATATCCATCTTTAGCTGACCCATTTTCTCTTTAAGTCGAGAGATTTTTATGGCAAATAATGCCTTTTCTCACTCGAACTCCTTCCTAAGTAGCTCGATCTTAGAAGGTGATTCCTCTATTAGGATTTACAATACTTCAGAGTTGGGTGGTGGCAATAGATCGTTGATACAGCGGAGTCTCCATTCTTTGCATTCAGGCATGGTGGGGCTTCCTATCCAATATCTTACCATACAATGGACCTTCTTCCAGGCTTGGAAAGCTAACTGGACTTTTTCTTTATAATTGGGCTTTCTGCATTTGAAATCCCAATGTCTCAAGTCTGCAAAGAACGGGAGGAATTACTGGCATTAGAACTGATGCAATACCAATAACAGAGTATAACTAGTGTTTCCCTATAATCTCAAAAGAAGTATGCAGGTGTAATCTCCACACCTGTACATAATCGACTGAGGGAACACCCATGGAGCTCTCCATGTGATTTCTTCCTCTTTAACATTTTATAATTCCTTGACCCAATGCATTTCTATCTTATCTTGATCTTGAAAACAAAATTTTGCCTGACTCTTCCTTTCCTAACACAAAGATAACCTAAGAGCCATATCTAGAGTAATGGGGCACACCTGATAAACTTTCATGTTCCTATTCTTTTACAAAAGTTAAAGGCACAGATGGTTTCAATAATGATGGTGGAAGCATGGTTGATGATGCAACATAGGCGAGAGAAGAAATCCGTGACTACCGCCTCTACATAACCCAAAGTCTTGGGGAATATAATAAGCTCGTAGATTGCCAAAGTGTAGATAACTTGAGCTTTCTTTTGACCAGAAAGATTTACCATTGCCTCTTTCAAGTGAGCCCAAGAGATGCATTCACTATTCCTTTTTACCTTGACATGACTGTCAACCCATGCTTTTATGACTCCAAGAATTTGCCTCAACCTTTTCCTGAGCGGAAGAGGCCTTAGCGCCTTGCAGTAAATCTAATCTTATTTAGCACTTTCTATGTTAAGTAGGGCGTGTACTCATTAAAGGTAGGGACTAAATCTTGTTGGTTGAAGGTGAAACATAAATATGCTAGATTTTAGAACTGTGCTGCTACTCACAACAAGCCATCATCCAACTGAACTCAAAGTAAAAGAGCTATATCCCTGTACTTTTTAGTGAAGGCTTCTTTCATGTTGCTGTCCTAATTATCCAAAATGTGCTTCAATTCCCGACAATCATTCTAAGAAAAACTGATCTTAACCTATTAATGCATTTCTAAGACTAGTTAGGCCTTAGGATGTCCTCATCTTGACGTTTATAAAGGACTCGATAGCGGGGATAAGTTGTTGCTCCATAAATGATGCCTTTTGATGAACACCGAACCAAAACAGTTATCCCAAAATGATGGTAGTCATGATGGTTATGATGAAATGATGCATGCACTAGACACAAACAAAGGGACAATAAGTTAGTGGAACATATAGGAGAGAAATGTAAGGAATTAAGGAATTTAAGAATGTTAGAACAAAAAAATTCATAACATATCTCGACCAAGGTGGTGAGACGACAAACGGGCAACTTTTTAACATACCAGGATGCAATCTGCCTTCATGAGGTGATGTAATATCTTATTTTGATGGAAAAAGAAATGACTGGTAGCAATATTCATTCATTATCACTAGTGTGAATGCACATTAAGTCATGACTCGATAGCATAATAGCTTACAATATAAGACATTGTGAATGACGGTTTTTGTTCACCGTCACTTATTTATACAAAGGTTAGTCATCATTCGGAGAGTAGGACGGCATGTCTTGATAAATGATAAAAATGAAGATGCAGTGACAATTATATACTCAATGTCACCTACATAATTATGGTAATTAAGAGCAAAGGTTAGGAATGTTTCCCTGAGTGGCCCTATTCTTTGGGTATTCTAGTAGCATTCTCGTGTGGTTTGACATGGTTTACCTCATAGGGCACACTATATGAGGTTTAAGTTGACACTAAACAGGTATCTAAACTGCTTCTATCCAGTAAATACAATCAAGGGACCCCGATCCTAGATCCATTGCGGGTTTGGTGGAATGGGTTTAATCCGTTGGATGTATTTCCCTATGCAAATACAGAGGGTTACTCACGAGAGACATAGGTAATTTACATCTGGGAAGTTATTGCCATGCCTATGTGGAGGGTTACTCATGAAGGTGGATAGCTCACTTCCTCTTAATGATTAGGTTATAACCACGCCATGGAGTTTGGCGGGACACTAATGCACATGCAAGTGCGCGGTGTGTGACAAGGAAATGATCAAACCTTTTTGTTTATTTTTGTATTACCATATTTATTAAACTAATGATTGTTAAAAAATAAGGCAATCTTGACAATCATGTCAAACAAATGATTAGTTGACAAATGACAAAATGGTCATGGTTAAATAATGATCCAAGATCGAAAGAACTAGGAATTGAGGAAAACATGGCTAGTTATTGGCCTAACTCTCTATACTATCCCTGGTGGAGTTGCTAATCAGTCATAACATACCCTGATGTAGATCTTCACGGATCTATTAGTGCGTATGATTTAAAATATTTTTCTAACATGGAATGTTTTCTTGATCGAGACTTTTCCTTTGTGACGTGATGAGAATGAGAAAGTACAGATTCCTGACTTATGACACAGTGAGGGGGGATCATAAGATGAATAGCTTATCTTATTGGTCTCCGATGACCATCATAAAATGGCCAATGCTTGGAATTGCCACCGTTTATTTTGGGCTAGGCATGATCGAATGCCTATTGAAACCTATGTTTTGAGTTACGAAATTCAAAACATCGATCCCATGGTCTACATAATGTAAAGATTCGCTATTTGGGTTCAGGAGTTGGTTACGCATGATAAGACATGAACCTCTTCACTATGCTTGAAATCAGTATCGTATTAGCTATGTCTTATCTCGGTTTCAATTCTTTTAATCTTAACTTGTCACTATTTTGGTATAACCCTCTTTTAATGCATGAATCTTAAAGAAGTACAAATCCAAGTTTTGATGAAAAAGATTTAATCTTATATATGCCCCGGAGAGATGGGGAATGTAGAGATTTTCAATAAAATAACCTCTAGATTTCAATTTAAAAATGGAATTGCCCACGTGAAACATTACCTTTAATTTTCTTTGAAATGTTTTGAAAACATAAATGCCAATAATCATCACAAAAAAAATATGTTAGTAAGGCAATAAATGAAGTAACATAACATGAATCATTCAATGCAATGATAGAGAAAATGGGTGGACTATTGGAATTTATCTCGCAATTGGCATTGATTATCTGGGAATAATCGAATCAACAATTTTTGAGATGAATCTGGGTTCCTTAATTAAACGAGGTTTGTTTGACATATTCATGGGAGTCTGGGAAAAAATTAATTATACTTGAAAGACAAGGTTGGAGTATCCCTTTCAAAAGGTGGGATTTGAAGTATCCCCATGGATGACAAATAATTTTGACAAAGGGGGACTTTTAAATCTTGACAATTTTGAAAGGCGAGGTTGAAGTATCCCCTGGAAAGGTCAGGTTAGAGTATCCCCATATATGACAAATCATTTTGACAAAGGAAGATCTTTCAATCTTGATAATTTTGAAAAATAGGGTTAGAGTATCCTTTCAAAAGGTTAGGGTTAGAGTATCCCTAAAAGTGACACATCTGTACCTTTTAGTGAAGTTGAGTTGGAAAACTTAAGTTGACAAAACTTTGTGATTTAGGAAATGTGTGAGCATTATGTAACTTATTGTAAATGAGGACGGTAAAGATGTAAAATGTGTTTGTGCCTTGGTACGAGCCTATGGGAGGTCAAAGTATATTCTCGAGTCTAATCGGGGTGATATAGAGACATTTGAATGTCTCAAGATGAAATTCCAGAAAATAACTTAATTTTGACCATAATCGAAAATGGAGGATAGCATCGCGCTATCTTGCTTCTCGAATTTATTCTAAATTGGTTTGAAGGATTTAGAGGGTGGACAAGACACTGTTCGAAAGGTAACTCGATGAAGGTCAATCTAGAAGTGTTCCTAATATCCTAAAAAGTCACTTTTTGGAATGACCCGGGGTAAATAAGACATCGTTATAAAGATATTTCAACACACTTTGAGATGAAAATATCAAAAAATTCCTGAAAAATCATTTTAGATTTTAAAGTGATTTTTTAATTTGCAACAATTATGTTACCGGTAGAGGATAAAGTAAAGCAGGGGGTATTTCTTATTTTCTCTATGTTTACGAGTCCAAACACGAGTCATTGACATTCAAGCATCCATGACTAAAGGGAAAGAGTAGCATGAGCACCACGAACTCATTTGCACAGCCCCAGATTAGTTTAGGATGATGAAATAGCTCATTGATCATACCACTCAAGGTTTTGACTCAAAAACAAGGCACGAACATTTCGAGAACAAGTGCAAGGCCATTTTTCTTGGCAAATTATAAGATTTGAGCTCGTTTAACCAAGATTCCAGATCTGAAAAAAAAAACTTAATTTTCCCCCAGATTTTTTTTGCTAACTTTAAAGAAAATGCTAAGTCCATGCTAATCCTCATTGGTTGAGGTTAACATGTTTAGCTTGGGAAGGTTTTGAAAATCAATTTTTTACAGCCATCAAACATGCATTTAGACAAGGAGGAGACAATGAACATACAAAGGGATGGCACAAAACTTGAATAGGGATGCTAACTTTACTAGTGGCCTAGACAAAGAAAGTGTTATGCACTTTGACAAGAAAATGCTATAGAAGCTAAAAATAACAATGATTCATGACAAGATGCAAGCTAATGTATGGATATGCTGGAAATATGTTAGGCTAATGATTCATACATGGATTAATCATAGCAACATGTATGGATATGGCATAAAATGCAAAAGCAAGAGCTCTCAAAATAATGAGGATGAAATGAGGCATTCTGCACATCAAAAGGGTATTAAGGCATCCATATCCTAAACTACCACAACCGAAGGCTGCAATAATGCATGAGAATCCTAAGAGGGTGATGGAAACATGGAAAGCTCACTAAAATGATGAAGATGCTAAAAACGTAGAAAATGAAAGTGATAAAGTAAGAAGTTATACCAATAAAACTTTAACTTTGGCCAAATAGCTTGAGCAACAGAGATGGCTTGAATTTTCCTATCTTCCTTGTTTTTAATAAGCATGAAAAAAAAAAGAAATAATGCGGTATTGGTTCTAGTATGGATAAGGGTAATTTTTAGAATGTGTAATGGTTGAAAGTGTTTTGGGATTGTTTTTGGGTGGTGAGTGGGGAGCTACGGGATTTGGTTTTTTTGGTGTAGGAATGTGTTTTGGAAGCTAGAAATGAGTTGGAATCTAATATTTTCTAGCTGAGATATAAGTGGTCTATTTGTACCAGCATTTTGGAGCCAATTTAGAGGTGTTTTTGGTCATTGCTTAAAGGAGACAAAGTGCTATCAGCTTGGTGGCTATAGAGTGGCTGTAAGGAACAACTTGCTGCCAATGTGATAGACATAGGGTGGCTAGTTTAGTGTTGAAACAATTTTTCAGTAAATAGGGTGGCTGATGGTTATCTTAGTCAAGAACCTAGGGAGTAAGGTGATCATGTGATATTGACCTTTTTTATTTAATTTAGACTTAAAAAAATGCTTTGATTAGTTCAAAAATCCAAATTCGTAATTTGATATAGGTTTTGATCTTTTTTTATACAAAGAAATGAGTTAAAATCAAGTTTTTGATCAATGGTGGATGAGTAAAAAAAATGCTCGAACCATGGAAAATTAGCCTAGTTGCTAAAATATTAGCCAGGACAAAATAAGGTATCTGCAATAACATTGTGAGACTCTATTGTACTCACTTGGACCAAGAGCATAAAATGATGTGTGCATGGCCTTGGCATTTAATTATGCCATTTTGGTGTCTTGTTTATCCCATTCTTCTTCCTACTTTGGCTTAACGCAATCTCTAACTCTCTCCTTTGGAATAAGTGGTCCATTGACGATGATTTTCTATACTTCATAGTCATTTGTTTGGATAAAAAGCCTCATCCTGTCTTTCAATATAAGGAGTTGTCACGATTAAAGAGTGGAGGTCTCATGATGGAATGTCCTTCAAGTCTTATAGCATTTGCATTTGTCTCAAATGCCATGAGGCAAACTTCATCTTGGCTTTTCAACTCTTGTGGGCTTCTTAAAGCTTTGATTAAAATGTTTGCATTCTCAATTTTTGAGCTATCAAAGATCTTTTCCCAAGGTTGTGAGACCTATAATGGAGACCAAAGCTCTGATACCAATTGTTAGCTTCAAAAGAGAGATTGAACCTAGAGAGAAGGTGAATTTGTTCTATAAAAACTTTGTAAATTTGAAGTAAATTGGAAATTAAAAATGAGATAAGGAAGAAAAAAACCAATAATCGATGTATAGAGGTTTGGTCTTTTAATTCAGCACCTACGTCCTCTTTTCTTGGTACTTTCTTACCAAGGTGATTCCCATAATTCACTAAGAAAATTGTTACCTTCAAGAGTAAGGTTTAACCTTACACAAGTATCTTTTGAGGCTTAGATAGATCCTTTCAATTACTTTGAGAAATATAACCCAAACTTTTAAATATTTTCACTCACTTTCACACAACCCTTTTGTGATATGAAAGAGGTATTTTGCAAACAAATTGAACCTTTAGTAGGCAGATGTTTGCTGGAACTTAAGTACAAGATTAATAAGATACAAATAGACTTAAAGAGTATGAATTTGATGCAAGTGGAAACAAAGAATTTGATCATTTTGAGCTTTTATTGTTTAATGATTCAATGAAATATGTATCTCTACTTCTTTAGTTGTTTGAAACCTTCATTTATAGCTAGAAATTGATTCATAGATGTTGGGCATTTAATGTGGTGGTTGGAGAGCCGTTGTAGCCTTCATAAATGCTTGTTTTTGTTCTATCCCGCGCTATAGTATCGATACAATACTAATAGTATTGATACAGAAATAAAAAAGTGATCGTCATAGCTTATTGTATTGATACAGGGATCTGAATATCGATACTAAGCAGCTTGTATCGATACATACTCACTTGTATCAATACATTTAAGGGTTTCATACAAACTTTGGCTACTTCTAAGCCTTATATTAATACTCATGGGATGAGTATCGATACTAAGCAGCCTGTATCGATACATGCACACTCATATTGATACATTTGAGGGTTTCATATAAACCTTGGCTACTACCAAGCCTTGGGTGTTGATACACATGGGGTAAGTATTGATACTAAGCAGATTGTATTGATACCTTCATACTTGTATCGATACATTTGAGGGGTTTTATGCATAGTATCGATACATGTGTTCTTTGTATCAATACCAACCTTCAAAAACATTTGTGAAATGATTTTTGTTGACTTAAACAAATCTCAAGAATTATTAGAAGTATAAATATACTTTTTAAAGCATATAATTTTTGACAAATTACAAACTTAGTATTTTTCAAGATACTTTTCAATTTAAACACAAATACCAAGTTGAGTATTAATTTAACTTAAGTTGTTTGTTATATCAAAACTAAAATCAAAGTTAATAGAAGAGATTATGTTTATAGCGTCCAATCACCAAAATAATAAAGATTATTATGAGAATCTAGGTTTGTCCCATTTGAGAGATGAACTTTGATTCCAAGGAAAATGGTGGAAAAAAAAGCTTTTCTTGCAAAACTAAATTATCAAAACCATTTATCTCAATGAAGAAAATGTCTTAATAATGCCTAATCACCAAAAGAATAGAGATTATTATGATAATCCAGGTTTATCCTATTTGAGGGATGAACTTTGATTTTAAGGAAAATGGTGGAAGTAAAAGCTTTTCTTGAAAACCAAAGCATCAAAACCATAGATCCCAATGAGAAGAATGTGCTTATAGTGCCAAATCACAAAAAGAGTGGAGATTATTATGAGAATCCAATTTGTCCCAATTGATGGATAAACTTTTATTCTAAGAAAAATGATGGAAAAAAAATTCTTTGAAACCAAAATATCGATATGGCATATTCCACTAAGGAACATGAGTTTATAGTGCCAGTAACCAAAAGAAAGAAGATTATTATGAGAATCTAGGTTTGTCTAATTTGAGGAATGGACTTTGATTCTATGGAAAATGGTGGAAGGAAAAGCTTTTCCTACAAAATCAAAGCATCAAATGGTGTATCCTAATGAGGAGAATGTGCTTATACTGCCTAATCAAAAGAATAAAGATTACTATAGGAATCTAAGTTTGTCCCATTTGAGGGACGAACTTTGATTCTAAGAAAAATGGCAAAAAAAAATCTTTTCTTGCAAAACCAAAGCATCAAAATTGTGTATCTTGATAAGAAGAATATATCTATGGTGCCTAATCACCAAAAGAATGAAGATTATTATGAGAATCTAGGTTTGTTCCATTTATGGGATGAACATTAATTCTAAGGAAAATGGTGAAAAGAAAAGCTTTTCTTGCAAAACCAAAGTATCAAAACTGTGTACACCAGTAAAGATAATGCGTTTATAGTGCCCAATCACCAACGAATGGATATTATAACTAGAATCTAGGTTTTTTGCATTTGACAAATGAACTTTAATTCTAATGAAAATGGTGGAAAAAAAACTTTTCTTGCAAAACTAAAGCATCAATATTATGTACCAAATGAGGGAATGTCCTTATAATACCCAATCACCAAAAGGTTGGAGATTATTACTAGGATGCATGTTTGTCTGGTTTGGCAGACAAACTTTGATTTTAAGGAAAATAGTAGAAAGAAAAGCTTTTCTTGCAAAACCAAGGCATAAAAATTGTTAATCCCAATGAAGAGATTGTGTTTGTAGCGCCCATTCACCAAATGAATAGAGATTATTATGAGAATCTTGGTTTGTCCTATTTGAGGGATAAACTTTGATTCTAAGGAAAATGATAGAAAAAAAAGCTTTTCTTAAAAATAAAAGCATCAAAACCATGTATCCCAATAAGGAGAATGCGCTTATAGTACTTAAAAACAAAAAAAATAGAGATTATTGTAGGAATCCAAGTTTGTCCCATTTGACCAATGAACTTTGATTCTAATGAAAATAGTGAAAAAAAAAGCTTTCTTTTGAAACCGAAGCATTGATGTCACGTATCCCAATGTGGAGAATGTGTTTATAGTGCTAATAACCAAAAGAATAGAGATTATTATGAGAACCTAAGTTTATCCTATTTGAAGGATGAACATTGATTCTAAGGAAAATGGTGAAAAGAAAAGCTTTTCTTGCAAAATGAAAGCATCAAAATAGTTTATCCTAATGTGGAAAAGGTGTTAATAGTGCCCAATCACCAAAAGAATGGATTATTATCAGAATTCCTATTTGTCCAATTTGATGGATGAACTATGATTGTAAAGAAAATGGTAGAAAGAAAAGCTTTTCTTGCAAAACTAAAGCATCAAAACTATGTATCTCGGTGAAGAGAATGTGTTTATAGTGCCCAGTCACCAAAAGAATGGATATTACTACTAGAATCCAAGTTTGTCCCATTTGACAGGCGAACTATGATTCTAATGAAAATGGTGAAAAAAAGCTTTTCTTGCAAAACCAAAGCATCAATATTGTGTACTGCAATGAGGAGCAGTGTTTATAATGCCTAGTCACCAAAAGGATGAATATTACTACAATCCATGTTTATCCGATTTGGCAGAGGAATTTTGATTCTAAGGAAAATGGTTGAACAAAAAGCTTTTCTTGCAAAACTAAAGCATCAAAACCATTTATCCTAACAAAGAGAATGTTTTTATAGCGCCCAATCACCAAAAGAATAGATTATTACTAGAATTTTTGTTTGTTCAATTTAATGGACAAACTATGATTGTAAAGAAAAGCTTTTCTTGCAAAATCAAAGCATCAAAATCATTTATCTCTGTGAAGAGAATGTGTTTATAGTGCCTAATCGCCAAAAGAATGGATATTATTACTAGAATCCATGTTTGTCACATTTGATAGATGAACTATGATTCTAGTGAAAATGGTAGGAAAAAAAGCTTTTCCTGCTAAAGCTAAGCATCGATATGGCGTATCCCGATGAGAAAAATGTGTTTATAGTGCCAATTACCTAAAGAATAGAGATTATTATGAGAACCTAGGTTTGTCACTTTTGAGGGATGAACTTTGATTTTAAAGAAAATGGTGAAAAGAAAAGCTTTTCTTGCAAAACCAAAGCATCAAAACCATTTATCCCAATAAGAAGAATGTATTTATAGTGCTCAACCACCAAAAGAATGGATTATTAGAAGAATCCCTGTTTATCCAATTCTATGGATGAACTGTGATTCTAAAGAAAATGGTGGAAAGAAAAGCTTTTCTTGCAAAACTAAAGTGTCAAAACTGAGTGTCTTGGTGAAGAGAATGTGTTTATTGTGCCCAATCACCAAAAGAATGGATATTATTGCTAAAATCCAAGTTTATCCCATTTAACAGATGTACTATGATTCTAATAAAAATGGTTGAGAAATAGTTTTTCTTGCAAATCCAAAGCATCAATATCGTGTGTCGCAATAAGGAGAATATGTTTACAGTGCCCAATCACCAAAAGGATGAAGATTATTTCTACAATCCATGTTTGTCCAATTTGGCAAATGAACTTTTGATTTTAAGGAAAATGGTGAAAAGGAAAGCTTTTCTTGCAAAACTAAAACATCAAAATCGTTTATCCTAATTAGGAAAATGTGTTTATAGTGCCCAATCACCAAAAGAACGGATTATTATTAGAATCCCTATTTACTCAATATGATGGATGAACTATGATTGCAAAGAAAATGGTGGAAGAAAAAAAAGCTTTTCTTGCAAAACCAAAGCATGAAAACCATGTATCTCAGTGAAGATAATATGTTTATAGTGCCTAATCACCAAAAGAATAGATAGTTTTACCAAAATCCAAGTTTGTCCCATTTGATGGACAAACTATGATTCTAATGAAAATGGTGGAAAAAAAGCTTTTCTTGCAAAACCAAAGCATTGATATGGCATATCCCAATCTGAGGTGAGGTGCCCCATCCCTAAGTTCTCGATCGGATAGCCATGTATGGGGAATTTGGTGAAGCTCGTGCCTGGGATCGTGCCCATGTGCCTAGCATGGTGTGCCCCTAGGCGATAATCCCTTAATCGAAATCCAGGTCATGCTTGCCATCCGGTCGTGTGCATTGGGTGACTAGTTGCCTTGCCATTGTGATAGAGACCCTTCAAGGTCCACATGATCCTAGGGGAGGTGCCCCGTCACAAAGGTTCTCGATCGATTGGCATGCATGTGCAGGGAATTTGGTGAAGCTCGTGCCTCGGATCGTGCCCATGTGCCTGCCATGGTGTGTTTATAGTGCCAATAACGAAGAGAAAGAGATTATTATGAGAACCTAGGTTTGTCCCATTCGAGGGATGAATTTGATTCTAAGGAAAATGATGAAAAGAAAAGCTTTTCTAGCAAAATTAAAGCATCAAAACCGCGTATCTCAGTGGAAAGAATGTCTTGCGCCTAAGAGCCAAAAGAATGGATATTGTTACTAGAATCCAAGTTTGTCCCATTTGATAGATGAACTATGATTCTAATGAAAACAATGGAGAAAAAAGCTTTTCTTGCGAAACTAAAGCCTCAATATTATGTACCGTAGTAAAGAGAATATGTTTATAGTGCCCAATCACTGAGAAGATGAAGATTATTACTACAATCCATGTTTATCCGATTTGGCAGATGAATTTTAATTCTAAGGAAAATGGTTGAACGAAAAGCTTTTCTTGCAAAACTAAAGCATCAAAACCGTTTATCCTAATGAGGAGAATGTGTTTATAGCGCCCAATCATCAAAAGAAGGGATTATTATTAGAATCCCTATTTGTTCAATTTAATGGATGAACTATGATTATAAAGAAAATAATGGAAAGAAAAGCTTTTCTTGTAAAACCAAAGCATCAAAATCATTTATCTCAGTGAATAGAATGTGTTTATAGTGCCTAATCACCAAAAGAATGGATATTATTACTAGAATCCATGTTTGTCACATTTAACAGATGAACTATGATTTTAATGAAAATGGTAGAAAAAAAGCTTTTTCTGCGAAAGCAAACCATCGATATGGCATATCCTGATGAGGAGAATGTGTTTATAGTGCCAATGACCAAAAGAATAGAGATTATTATAAGAACCTAGGTTTATCACTTTTGAGGGATAAACTTTGATTCTAAGGAAAATGATGAAAGGAAAAGCTTTTCTTGTAAAACCAAACATCAAAACTATTTATCCCAACAAAGAGAATGTATTTATAGTGCCCAATCACCCAAAAAATGGATTATTACTATACTCCCTGTTTGTCCAATTTGATGGACGAACTATGATTGTAAAGAAAATGGTGGAAATAAAAGTTTTTCTTGCAAAACCAAACATCAAAGCTACGTATCTCGGTGAAGAGAATGTGTCCATAGTGCTCAATCACCAAAAGAATGGATATTATTACTAGAATACAAGTTTGTCCATTTTGATAGATGAACTATGATTCTATTGAAAATAGTGAAAAAAAAAGCTTTTCTTGTGAATCCAAAGCATCAATATTGTGTGCCACAATAAGGAGAATGTGTTTATAGCACCCGATCACCAAAAGAATGAAGATTATTACTACAATCCATGTTTGTCCAATTTGGCAGTTAAAATTTGATTCTTAGGAAAATGGTGGAAAGGAAAGATTTTTTTACAAAACTAAAGCATCAAATCACTTATCCAAATTAGGAGTTGTGTTTATAGTGCCCAATCACCAAAAGAATGGATTATTACTATAATCCCTATTTGTTCAATTTGATGGATGAACTATGATTGTAAACAAAATGGTGGAAAGAAAAGCTTTTCTTGCAAAACCAAAGCATCAAAACTATGTGTCTTAGTGAAGAGAATATGTTTATAGTGCTCAATCGTCAAAAGAACGAATATTATTACTAGAATCCACATTTGTCCCATTGGACAGATGAACTATGACTCTAATAAAAATGGTGGAAAACAAAAACTTTTCTTGCGAAATCAAACATCAATATGGCATATCACAATAAGGAGAATGTGTTTATAGTGCCAATAACCAAAAAATAGAGATTATTATGAGAACCTAGGTTTGTCCCATTTGAGAGATGAACTTTGATTCTAAGGAAAATGGTGAGAAGAAAAGCTTTTCTTGCAAAACTAAAGCATCAAAACCATTTATTCCAATAAAGAGAATGTGTTTATAGTGCCCAATCACAAAAAGAATGGATTAGTACTCAAATCCCTATTTGTTCAATTTGATGGATGAACTATGATTATAAAGGAAATGGCGGAAAAAATAACTTTTCTTGCAAAACCAAAGCATCAAAACTATGTATTTTAGTGAAGAGAATATGTTTATAGTGCCTAATCTCCAAAAGAAAAATATTATTACTAGAATCCAAGTTTATACCATTTGGCGGACGAATTATGACTTTAATGAAAATGGTGAAAAAAAAGCTTTTCTTGCGAAACCAAAGCATTGATATAGCGTATCCCAATAAAGGGAGTTTATAATGCCAATAACCAAAAGAATAGAGATTATTATGAGAACCTAGGTTTGTCCCATTTTGAGGGATTAACTTTGATTATAAGGGTAATGGTGGAAAAAAAGTTTTTCTTGCAAAACTGAAGCATTAAAACCATTTATCCCAATAAGAAGAATGTTTTTATAGTGCCCAATCACAAAAAGAAAGGATTATTACTAGAATCCCTATTTGTTCAATTTGTTGGACGAACTATGATTGTAAAGGAAATGGTGGAAAAAAAAGCTTTTGTTGCAAAACCAAAGCATCAAAACTGTGTATCTCAATGAAAGAAATATGTTTATAGTGCCTAATCACCAAAAGAATGGATATTATTATGAGAATCCAAGTTTGTTCCATTGGACAGACAAACTATGATTCTAATGAAAATGGTGGAAAAAAGCTTTTCTTGCAAAATCAAAGCATCAATATGGCTTATCCAAATGAGAAAAATGTGTTTCTAATGCCAATAAGCAAAAGAACGGAGATTATTATGAGAACCTACGTTTGTTCCATTTGAGGGATAAACATTGATTCTAAGAAAAATAGTGAAAAGAAAAGCTTTTCTTGCAAAACCAAAGCATCAAAACCTTTTATCCTAATAAGGAGAATGTGTTTATAGTGCCCAATCACCAAAAAAAATGGATTATTACTAGAATCCCTATTTGTTCTATTTTATGGATGAACTATGATTTTAAAGAAAATGGTGAAAAGAAAAGCTTTTCTTGCAAAACCAAAGCATCAAAACTGCATATTTTGATGAAAGAAATGTGTTCTAGTGCCCAATCACCAAAAAAATGGATATTATTACTAGAATCAAACTTTGTCCCATTTGATAAAAATGTGTTTCTAATGCCAATAAGCAAAAGAACGGAGATTATTATGAGAACCTATGTTTGTTCCATTTGAGGGATGAACATTGATTCTAAGGAAAATAGTGAAAAGAAAAGCTTTTCTTGCAAAATCAAAGCATCAAAACCTTTTATCCTAATAAGGAGAATGTGTTTGTAGTGCCCAATCACCAAAAAAATGGATTATTACTAGAATCCCTATTTATTCTATTTGATGGATGAACTATGATTTTAAAGAAAATGGTGAAAAGAAAAGCTTTTCTTGCAAAACCAAAGCATCAAAACTGCATATTTCGATGAAGGGAATGTGTTATAGTGCCCAATCACCAAAAAAATGGATATTATTACTAGAATCAAACTTTGTCCCATTTGATAGAAGAACTATAATTCTAATGAAAATGGTGGAAAAGAAGCTTTTCTTGCAAAACTAAAGCATTAATATCATGTACTGTAATAAGGAGAATATGTTTATAGTGCCCAATCACTAAAAAGATAAAGATTATTACTACAATCCATGTTTATTCAATTTGGCAGATGAACTTTGATTCTAAGAAAAAAAAGTGAAAACAAAAGCTTTTCGTGCTGAACTAAAGCATCAAAATCATTTATCCAAATGAGGAGAATGTGTTTATAGTACCCAATCACCAAAAGAATGGGTTACTACTAGAATCCTTGTTTATTCAATTTGATGGATGAACTATGATTGTAAAGAAAATGGTGGAAAGAAAAGCTTTTCTTGCAAAACCAAAGTATTAAACTTGTGTATCTCAGGGAAGCGAATGTGTTTATAGTGCCCAATCACCAAAAGAATATATATTATTACTAGAATCCAAGTATGTCCCATTTGACAGACGAACTATGATTCCAAGGAAAATGGTGAAAAGAAAAGCTTTTCTTGTAAAACCAAAGCATCAAAACCGTTTATCCCAATAAAAAGAATGTGTTTATAGTGCCCAATCACTAAAAGAATGGATTATTACTAGAATCCCTATTTGTCCAATTTGATGGACAAATTATGATTGTAAAGAAAATTATGGAACGAAAAGCTTTTCTTGCAAAACCAAAGCATCAAAATCATGTATCTATATGAAGAGATTGTGTTTATAGTGCCCAATCCCCAAAAGAATGGATTTTATTATTAGAATCCAAGTTTATCCTATTTGACAGATGAACTATGATTCTAAGAAAAATAGTGGAAAAAAAGCTTTTCTTATAAAATGAAAGCATCAAATCGGTTTATACCAATGAGTAGAATACGTTTATAATGCCCAATCTCCAAAAAATTGAGATTATTGTAAGAATCCAGGTTTGTCCCATTTGAGGGATGAACTTTGGTTTTAAGGAAAATGGGGGAAAGAAAAGCTTTTCCTAAAAATTAAAGCATCAAAAACATGTATCCTAATAAGGAGAATCTGTTTATAGTGCTGAATCATAAAAAGAGATTATTATGAGAATCTAGGTTTATCCCATTTGACAGATGAACTTTTATTCTAATGAAAATGGTGGAAAAAAAGCTTTCTTTTGAAACCAAAATATCGATATGGTGCATTCTACTGAGGAAAATGAGTTTTTGTGCCAATAACCTATAGAATGGAGATTGTTATGAGAATCTAGATTTGTCTCATTTGAGGAATGAACATTGATTCTAAGAAAAATAGTAGAAGGAAAAGCTTTTCCTACAAAATCAAAGCATAAATATGGTGTATCCTAATGAGGAGAATGTATTTATAGTGCCCAATCACCAAATGAATAGATATTACTATAAGAATCTAGGTTTATCCTATTTAAGGGATGAACTTTGATTATAAGGAAAATGGTAGAAAGAAAAGCTTTGCTTGCAAATTCAGAGCATCAAAACCATGCATCCCGACAAGGAGAATGTGTCTACGGTGCCTAATCACCAAAAGAATGGAGATTATTATGAGAATCTAGGTTTCTCCCATTTATGGGATGAACATTGATTCTAAGGAAAATAGTGAAAAGAAAAGCTTTTCATGCAAAACCAAAGCATCAAAACCATGTATCCCAGTGAGGAGAATATGTTTATAGCACCCAATCGCCAAAAGGATAGATATTATTACTAGAATACAAGTTTGTCCCATTTGACAGACAAACTTTGATTCTAATTAAAATGGTGTAAAAGAAACTTTCATTTGAAACCAAAGCATTTATATAGCATATTCCAATGAGAAAAATGTGTTTATAGTGCTAATAACCAAAAGAATGGAGATTATTAAGAGAATCTAGGTTTGTCCCATTTGAGGAACGAGCTTTGATTCTAAGAAAAATGGTGGAAAAAAATATTTTCTTGTGAAATCAAAGCATCGATATGGTATTTTCGAATGAAGAAAATGGATTATTACTAGAATCCTTTTTTGTCCGATTTGGCAAATGAACTTTGATTCTAAGGAAAATGGTGAAAAAAAAAGCTTTTCTTGCAAAACCAAAGCATGAAAATCATTTATCCTAATAAAGAGATTATGTTTATAGCACCTAATTACCAAAAGAATAAAGATAATTATGAGAATCTAGGTTTTCCCCACTTAAGGGATAAACTTTGATTCTAAGGAAAATGGTGAAAAGAAAAGCTTTTCTTGCAAAACCAAAGCATCAAAACCATTTATTCTAATGAGAAAAATATGTTTATAATGCCCAATCACCAAAAGAATAGAGATTAATATAAGAATTCATGTTTATCTCATTTGAGGGATGAACTTTAATTCTAAGAAAAATGGCAGAAAGAAAAGCTTTTCCTAAAAATGAAAGCTTCAAAACCATGTATCCCAATGAGAAAAATGTGTTTATAGTGCCGAATCACAATAAGAGTGGACATTATTACAAAAATCTAGGTTTGTCCTATTTGACGGATGAACTTTGATTATAAAGAACATGGTGGAAAAAAAGCTTTCTTTTGAAACTAAATTATCGATATGGCATATTCCATTGAGGAAAATGAGTTTATTATGCCAATAACCAAAAGAATGGAGATTATTATGAGAACCTAGGTTTATCCCATTTAAGGAATGAACTTTGATTCTAAAGAAAATGGTGCAAGGAAAAGCTTTTCTTGTGAAATCAAAGCAGCAATATGGTGTATCCCAATGAGAAAAATGTGTTTATAGTGCCTAATCACCAACAGAATAGAGATTGCTATGAGAATCTGGGTTAACCCCATTTAAAGGATAAATTTTGATTATAAGGAAAGTGGTAAAAATAAAAGCTTTTCTTGTAAAAGCAAAGCATCAAAACTATGTATCCTAATGAGGAGAATGTGTCTATAGTGCCCAATCCCCAAAAGAATAGAGATTATTATGAGAATCTAGGTTTGTCCTATTTGAAGGATGAACTTTGATTATAAGAAAAATGGCAGAAAGAAAAGCTTTTCTTGGGGAAGCAAAGCATCAAAACTATGTATCCTAATGAGGAAAATATATTTATAGTGCCCAAATGCCAAAAGAATGCACATTATTACTAGAATCTAAGCTTGTCCCATTTGATGGATGAACTTTGATTCTACTAAAAATGGTGAAAAAACAGTTTTCTTTTGAAACCAAAGCATCGATATTGCGTATTCTAATAAGAAAACTATGTTTATAGCGTCAATAACCAAAAGAATGGAGACTATTACGAGAATCTTGGTTTATCCCATTTAGGGAACGAGCTTTGATTCTAAGGAAAATGGTGGAACGAAAAGCTTTTCTTGTGAAATCAAAGCATCAATATGGTGTATTCTAATGAGGAGCATGTGTTTATAATGCCCAATCATGAAAAGAATGGATTATTATTAGAATCCTTGTCTATCAAATTTTATAGACAAACTATGATTGTAAAGAAAATGATGAAAAGAAAAGCTTTTCTTGTAAAATCAATGCATCAAAATTGTGCATCCTAATGATGAGAATGTGTTTACAGTGCCCAACCACCAAAAGAATAGAGATTACTATGAGAATCTATGTTTATCCTACTTGAAGGATGAACTTTAATTTTAAGGAAAATGGTGAAAGAAAAGCTTTTCTTATAAAACCAAAACATCAAAATCGTGTATCCTAGTGAAGAGAATGTGTTTATAGTGCCCAATTACCAAAGAATGGATATTATTACTAGAATCCAGGTTTGTCCTATTTAGCGGATGAACTTTAATTCTAATGAAAATGGTGAAAAAAAAAGCTTTTCTTATGAAACCAAAGCATCAATATCATGTACCGTAATGAGTGAAATGTGCTTATAGTGCCCAATCACCAAAAGAATGAAGATTATTACTAAAATCCATGTGTTGTCCGATTTGGAAGATGAACTATGGTTATACGAAAAATGGTGGAAATAAAAGCTTTTCTTACAAAACCAAAGCATGAAAATCGTTAATCCTAATGAAAAGATTGTTTTTATAGTGCCTAATCACCAAAAGAATAGAGATTATTATGAGAATCTATGTTTTTCCCTTTGAGGGATGAACTTTAATTCTAAGGAAAATAGTGGTAAGAAAAGCTTTTCTTGAAAACAAAAGCATCAAAACCATATATCCTAATGAAGAGAATATGTTTATGGTGCCCAATAATAAAAAGAGTAAAGATTATTATGGGAATCTAGGTTTTTCCTATTTGGCAGATGAACTTTGATTCTAATGAAAATGGTGGAAAAAAAGCTTTCTTTTGAAACCAAAGCATTGATATGACGTAACCCAATTAGCAAAATGTGTTTATAGTTTCAATAACCAAAAGAATAGAGACTATTATGAGAATCTAGGTTTGTCCCATTTAAGGTATGTACTTTGATTCTAGGGAAAATGGTGAAAAGAAAAGCTTTTCTGGTAAAACCAAAGCGTTAAAACTGTTTATTGCAATAAGGAGAATGTATTTATAGTGCCCAATCACCAAAAGAATGGATTATTAGTAGAATCCGTATTTGTCTAATTTGATGGATGAACTATGATTGTAAAGAAAATGATGGAAAAAAAACTTTTCTTACAAAATCAAAGCATCAAAACCATGTATCTCGTGAAGAGAATGCGTTTATAGTGCCTAATCATCGAAAGAATGGATATCATTACTAGAATCCAAGTTTTTCTCATTTGACAGATGAACTATAATTCTAATGAAAATGGTGAAAAAAAAAGCTTTTCTTGTGAAACCAAAGCATCAATATTGTGTATCGCAATAAAAAGAATGTGTTTATAGTGCCCAATCACAAAAAGGATGAAGATTATTACTAGAATCCATGTTTGTTCGATTTAGGAGATAAACTTTGATTCTAAGGAATATGGCGAAAAGAAAAGTTTTTCTTGTAAAACCAAAGTATGAAAATCATTTATAGCAATGAAGACATTGTGTTTATAGCACCCAATCACCAAATGCATGGAAATGATTATGAGAATCTAGGTGTGTCCCATTTAAGGGATGAACTTTGATTCTAAGGAAAATGGTGGAAAGAAAAATTTTTCTTGCGAAACCAAAGCATCAAAACTGTTTATCGCAATAAGAAGAATGTGTTTATAATGCCCAATTACCAAAAGAATAGAGATTAATATAAGAATCTAGGTTTGTCCCATTTAAGGGATAAACTTTGATTCATGGTGGAAAGAAAAGCTTTTCTTGAAAACCAAAGCATCAAAATCACGTATCCTAATAAGGAGAATATGTTTATAGTGCTGAATCACAAAAAGAGTGGAGATTATTATAAGAATCCAAGTTTGTCCCATTTGACGGATGAACTTTGATTCTAAAAAAAATGGAGGAAACAAGGCTTTCTTTTTAAAGCAAAATATTGATATGGCTTATTCCATTGAGGAAAATGAGTTTATTGTACCAATAGCCAAAAGAATGGAGATTATTATGAGAATCTAAGTTTGTTCCATTTGAGGAACGAACTTTGATTCTAAGGATAATGATGGAAGAAAAAGTTTTTCCTGCAAAATCAAAGCATCAATATAGTGTATCTCGATGAGGAGAATGTGTTTATAGTGCCTACTCACTAAAAGAATAGAGATTATTATGAGAATCTATGTTTATCCCATTTGAGGGATAAACTTTGATTCTTAGGAAAATGAAAGAAAGAAAAACTTTTCTTACAAAATCGAAGCACCAAAACCATGTATCCCGATGAAGAGAATATTTCTATGGTGCCTAATCATCAAAAAATGTAGATTATTATGAGAATCTAGGTTTGCCCTATTTATGGGACAAACATTGATTCTAAGGAAAATAATGAAAAAAAAAACTTTTCTTTCAAAACCAAAGCATCAAAGCTATGTATCCTAGTGAGAAAAATGTGTTTATAGCCCTCAATCGCCAAAAGAATGGATATTATAACTGGAATCCAAGTTTGTTCCATTTGATAGACAAACTTTGATTCTAACAAAACTTGTGGAAAAAAAAAGTTTTCTTTTGAAACCAAAACATCGATATGGTGTATTCCAATAAGGAGAATGTGTTTATAGTACCAATAACCAAAAGAATGGAGATTATTACGAGAATCTTGGTTTATCCCATTTGAGATGAGCATTGATTCTAAGGAAAATGATGAAAAAAAAATTTCTTTTGAAATCAAAGCATCAATATGGTGTATTCCAATGAAAAGAATGTTTTTATAGTGCCCATTATGAAAATAATAGATTATTACTAGAATCCTTATTTGTCCAATTTGATGGATGAACTATGAGTGTAAAGAAAATGGTGAGAAGAAAAGTTTTTCTTGCAAAACTAAAGCATCAAAACCGTGTATCCTGATGAAGAAATTGTATTTATAGTGCCTAATCACCAAAAGAATAGAGATTACTATTAGCATCTAGGTTTGCCCCATTTGAAGGGTGAACTTTGATTCCAAAGAAAATAGTGGAAAGAAAAGCTTTTCTTGCAAAACCAAAGCATCAAAACCGTGTATCCCAATGAAGAGAATATTTTATAGTGCCTAATCGCCAAAGAATGGATATTATTACTAGAATCCAAGTTTCCCATTTAACGGACGAACTTTAATTCTAATGAAAATGATGAAAAAAAAAAGCTTTTCTTGTGAAATCAAAGTATCAATATCATGCACCGCAACGAAGGGAATGTGCTTATAGTGTCCAATCACTAAAAGGATGAAGATTATTACTAGAATCAATATTTGTCCAATTTGGCAGACGAACTTTGATTATACGGGAAATAGTTAACAAATTGTATTATACATCATGAAAGGAATGCATTGAGAACAAATAAAAACTAAGAAACATGATCAAAGAAATGAACTGCCTATTGTAAGGTTAAGCAGTTAGGACCCACACCTGATCGTTTAAAGCAATATCAAAACTCCCTTTTAGCCAATTTCCAAATGCCAAATTTATTACATAAAAGGAAAAATAGAATTAGCTGGAGTTCTATTAACTTAAAAAAGGTGGGAGAAACAGACACCGAAAAGGATAGGTCTTTCAATAAGCCATACCATTTCTAGCGATCAGCATTTTTTCTTTGATGGGATCCAGAAGGCCTTCTATGCGGACTTGCTTCCCTTCATGTGACTTTCGATTTTGATGTCTAAGAAAAGAGGAGTCCTATAAAACCTTCGTCTCAGGACTAGAGAGAACGGCTATCCCTTTTTTCAAGGTAAGATTACGACGAAGGGAATATAGCCGTAAAACAATTTAAAAGAACGAAATATACGATATCACCGTCTTCAAAAACCGAATATACTGTAAAGCTGGAGAAATGGAGAAGCCATGGCTGTGCTCTCTGTTGAGACGGAAAAGATAAAACTTTAATCCCTACCAAGACGGAAAAGAGAGGTTTGGGAGTGGACATTAACATATAATAAAATTTTAACGGTCATAATTACTAATCTATAAAATATATATATATATATATATACACGCACACACGAGACTTTGAAGTTACAAACTAGGCACCTTTCTTTTTCGGTGGTTCAGTCGCGCCTGTAAATAAATTATTCTTTCTTTTTTTTAGAGTATATGAAATTTTTACTACCTTAGATGCATTCTCAGCTCGGCAAAATTTATCATTTTAATAAAATTCCTAAAGAAAAAAAATGAAAACAACAGGGAATTTTCTTAATATTAATAATAATCAAACATCAAGCCTCCAGCAAGAGGACCTTAACGAAAAATTATAATAAATCTGAAATAAAATCCTACTTGCTTCAGTCTTTTAAGCAAATTTAAAAAAGAATGAAGAATATTATTAATCTTAACTTAAAAATGCAAATAAAATAAATTTATTAAAAATACCTGGTGAAAGTTGAGCAGAGCCTTGCAATTGGTTGGGCTGCCGATGAGAAGGTGGGAAGTGTAGAGAGTGAGAGCGGCGTTGACAGGAGAGAAGGAAGGCAAGAGTTTTCTTTTTTGGGTTTTGGGAGCCTTTGAAATGTCAGATATTTCAAGGTAAGATTACAGACGAAGGGAATATAGCCGTAAAACAATTTAAAAGAACGAAATATATGATACCGCCGTTTGCAAAACCGAATTTATCGTGAAGCTGGAGGAATGGAGAAGCCATGGCTGTGCACTTTGTAGAGACGAAAAGACAAACTTTAAACCCTCATGAGACCGGAAAAGAAAGGTTTGGGTGGCGGACACCAATTTATAATAAAAAAAATTGTAACGGTAATATTCACTAGCCTGTTTCGATCTTACATATACACTAGGAATTTAGTTCCCGCGGGACGGATTTTAATATTTAAATTAAAAGTTTATTATTAATTAAAATTTTAATTTTAATATTTAAATTTATTATTAATCAATATCAAAATGTAGCCCAAGTTTCTTTGTTTAGTATTCATTTACGAATAATACTAATTTTTATAATTAAAAATATGTTAAATATTATAACCATTATTCTCACTTAGAAAATAATTAAATAATACAATAGAAATGATGATAAAATATAGCAATAATTTTTTAAAAAAAAATTAAAATCTAAAACCTTAGAAAAATGTCATAATCACAATTTGAAACACAATATACTTAATGAGACATAATACTATAATAGTGTTGTCGTCTATTCGTCTATAATTTATGCATAACAAACAATCAAAAATGCTAAAAATTAAATAAACAGTGCAAGAACTAAATTTAATAAGATTGAAATGAAAGGACTAAAACAACAAAATTGACATAGTAAAAGATCAAATTTGTACTTCAACCATGACAAATTTTAATATAAAATCAGAATAAAGTAATAAATTTCACCTTAATCTTTTTACTTTAATTATCTAAATCATGATTTATCCAACTAGAAAAAAAATTAATGACATATATGATAGTTCATAAAAGGTAAAAAAAAAAAAATTCTATAATTTTAAAATGCCAAAGAATTGCTAAGTCATAAACACAAAATTTTGTCTGATTTACCTTTAATTTTTTTCCCTGGTTGTAGTGAAAGAAACCAAAAGTAAAAAGATTGGTAATTTAGAAAGTGGACAATTTATTGTAAATAAAATTCGAGCATTGCCTTAAATAACGCCAGAAGAATCGTACCATCATATAATATTCTTACTTTTTATAATCTTAAATGCAAAACTTATCTGTATATTAAGTGTAATTAATTAATACTATTAATATTAATTAAATTAGCAATTTCAAAAAATATATATGGATTTTAGAATTGTCAAGAATTGTTTTCAAAGTTAAATCGAAGATTTTGATTACCTATCAATCATTATAAAATATTTTCGTAAATTTCAACTTGATATGTATGTACGTAGTTGATGTAGACATTCGTCAGAAAATAAAACAAATCAAGTAATGGGGCCATTTTTTTTTTTATAAAGACAATTACCCATACGTATTATAAAATAAGTAAATAAATATATGGAAATGAAAGATTTGCTGGAGCCTTTGATACTTTAAATTAAAAATAGAATAGTTGCAAGTTATTTCTTTTTTAAAATAAATTAATACGTTTGGAGTTTCAAATTGAATATTTCCATGAATCAATACCTAGAATTTAACTACAGGTCTTCTCTCATATTGATATAAATCCATATCTCATATTGATTAACAACTTATCACAATAATAATGACTCATAAAGATGATAACAAATTTCGTTTTATATACATAGTTAGGCGTTTTACTGTATTATAATACCCAATGCGATAAATTACATTGTAAAAATGTAATATTTCATAAAATTAAAAGTGTCCAAGCTTATTCTAAGCTACAGTTATTTAATTTATTATAAAAAATTACTCATTATTGCCCTCTAATCAATAAAGATGGTTAAAAGTTCATCTCTTTCGTTGATATATTTTTAATTAAATCAATAATTATTTTATTAATTAAATCAATATATATATACAACTCCAAATATAACATAAATTAAAACTAAATGTTACATAAAATAAATAGAATTGAATCTCACGATGAAAAACAAAATTTTATAAAAAATTAAATATTCAAATTAAAAACATTATTAATTCTTAACCAATCTTAAATTAAAGTCAATAGGAATTTGATTATCAATCATTAAATTAAAGTCAATCAACATAAAAAATAATTAAACCATAAAATTATACTGATGAATTTAGCGTTATATGTAATCTAATATATAAGTTTACCTATTTACCTTCAATTCTAATGATACTTGAAAATCACATTAAAAATTTAATTATAATTATCAAATTTGAATAATCAACATAATGATTTAATATCTGCTAATGCAAAAGTTAAAATGCTACTTTATGTACATTTCACTATGCATTTAAGATTTAGGGGTAATCATCAAATTTTTATAATTATAATAATTTGTCCATGAATGTAAAAACTGTATAACTATTATTTTATCAAATGGTAACCCACAACCAAATGAATCTTGTAACCGACCAATGTTAAAGTCCAAAACTGCTTTTATTTTGTTGTAAGCCATTTTGCTCCAAAGAGATAAAGATTGAAATAAAGTTATATTTAGAAAAAAAAAAAAACCCTACATATGCACCTGCTAACCTTGTTTGTACCATCATTTATTAAAATTTAAAGTCATAACTGTAACTGCCAGACACCATAAAAGATGAAAGTACAATTAATAAGTTTATTTGTCACAGAATGAGAAGTCATAAAATAGAAGTTAAAAAAATTAAAAAAAAAAGTAAAATTTTAGCAACAAAAATTTAACCCTATGAAAAATGATTAATGAAAAGCCGTAAAATATAATTTCCAAGAAAAATAAAAACAATAAGAAACATAATGAATTAGATAAATTGTAACAACAAAAACTATTAGGAGCAAATAAAAGAGATTATAATTAATTACCTCTGGAAAAAAATGTAAGTAAAATTGAAAAATTAATATTGCATATAAATAGAATTAAAGCTCACCATTAAAAATAATATTTATGAAATAACTGTTGAGTGCTTTGAATTTTGATTAGATAATTTTTAATCAGATTATGATAACGAGTAGACTTTAATCCTTATTTAACTAGGATTATGCTTAGATAAGTCCTAATCAAATTAAGATAAGAAAGAGAATTTATCCTTATTGATTAGGATTATTCTTGTATAGTTAGGATTTGAACTTGGTGATTATAGATATGAAGCACTAAATCTTTCCTCTGTATCAGTTTTTCTCAAAGGAATAAAAAATCTTTTTTCGTACCCGTGGACATAGGTTATATTAACGGAACCACATAAATCTTGTGTGTTCTTGTTTTTCTTGCTTTAATCTCTTTCTTTTATTGTATTTCTTGCATAACAAGTGGTGTTAGAGCCAGGTTACCTAGTGTTTCTATTTGAATCTAGGCATTTAGGGGCAATTTTGTTTTACTATTCAAGATGTCATCTCGAAAATTTAAAATTGAGAAATTCAATGGATCGAATGATTTCACTCTGTGGAAGGTAAAGATGAAGGCTATTCTTGTTCAATAAGGATGTACGGCAGCACTAAAAGAAGAAGAAAACTGCCTGTAAATTTAAAGGTAGAAGAGAAAAATAAGATTCTGGCAAAGATGCACGGCGCGATTTTGTTGAGTTTAACTAATGAAATCTTGAGAACAATGGTTGCAGAAACGACTACTACAGGGTTATGGAGCAAGCTGAAAAGCAAGTATCAAAAGAAATCCCTAACCAACAGATTATATTATAAGCAACATTTGTATACCTTTCGAGTGACAGAAAATATACAGGTAAAAGATCATCTTGATAATTTTAACTGAATTATTTTAGACCTATAAGGTGTTGGGGTTAAAATAGATGATTAGGGTCAAGCTATCATTCTTTTCTGTTTCTTGTCGAGTTTATTTGAGAACTTTGTAGACACTATGCTCTGTCGTAGAGATAGTATTTCTGTTAGCGATGTGAAAAATGCTATGCAATCTAAATAATTGAAGAAAAAAGTCTTTGGTTCTAATGAAGATCCTGTAGAAGCAAGTCTTATTGTTAGAAGAGGCAGGAACAAGGAAAGGGATGGTGGTAGCAAAGGTTAGTCATGTTCAAAATTGAGGTCTGGCAGACTTTGATGTTATCACTGTAAAAAAAGAGCACCTAAAAAAGGACTGTACACAACTAAAAAAGGTAAACAAAAAAAGAATCAACTAGCAATGGTAGGGCTACTGTAATACAAGATAGCTTAACTGTGATTAAAGATAGTTTTGATGAAGGAGAAAGCGATGATGTTTTGAATGTTAGTACTTTAGGTTCTGCAAATACCTGGGTCTTAGACATTGGTGCATCTTATCACATGACTTTCTCAAAAGAACTATTTATTTCTTTTAAGGAGTGGAATGGCAGTGTTGAGTTGGTTGATGATGAGGAGCTTAGTGTCAAGGGTAGTGGTTTTATGCAGATTAAGATGTATGATGGGATAGTCTGAACATTTGATGCTTGGTAAATTCCTGATCTTCATAAGAATTTGATCTCTATAGGAACTTTAGCTAAAGATGGGTATAATTTTTTTGGTAAAGACAAGCAAATAAGAGTATCAAAGGGTGTTCTGGTCCTAATGAAGGGTAAATTGCAACATGGAATTTACATCTTGATGGGTAGTTCAGTGATAGGAACAGTGGCAGTATCTCATTCCTTAGAGCAACATGATGATTATACAGAGTTATGACATCGCAAATTGGGTCACATAAGTAAGAAGAGGCCTACAATATTAAGTAAACAAGGATTGTTAGGTAGAGCTGAAATAGAAAAATTAAAATTTTATGAGTCCGATTTTATAGGCAAGTAGCTCAAAGTGAAATTTAATTCTGGCAATTATACTTCTGTTGGTATATTTAGGTATATTCATCCAGATTTGTGGGGTCCTTCTTCGGTTGAATCTCATAGTGGATATAGGTACTTTGTTAATTTCATTAATTGTTACTCTAGAAAAGTTTACTTATATTTTCTGAAATCAAATGATAAGGTGTTTGGATGATTCAAAGAATGGAAGACTATGATTGAAGTATGGACTAGAAAACAAGTTAAAACACTCAAAACAGACAATGGTTTAGAATTTTGTAATGCACCATTTAATGAGTTTTGTGAGAAAGAAGGTACAGTGAGGCATTACACTGTTAAACACACACCATAATAGAATGGAGTTGCAGAACCCATGAACCAAACACTATTGCAGAGTGCTCAATGCATGCAATTAAATATTGGTCTCTCAAAGTAATTTTAGGCTAAACAGTTAATAGTGCTTGTTATCTGGTGAATAGATCTCTATCAACAGTAATTGATTTAAAGACTCTTCAAGAGGTATGGTTTGGTAAACTCTATGATTATTCTAGCCTGTGCATATTTGATTGTCCTACTTATGCTCATGTTAATAATGGCAAACTGGAGCCTAGGGCAATGAAATGCATATTTCTAGGGTATGCAACTGGAGCTAAAGGGTATAGATTATGGTGTACTAAGAAGGATAGAACTTTAAAATTTATTATTAGCAGAGATGTTACTTTTGATGAGTCTAATATGTTTGGCCAGAGAGAAGAACTTGATAATCTTGCAAGTAACAAAGACCATGGTGCTAACTAGAAGGTAAAGTTTGGGATTGAAGTTCCAAAGAGGATGATAACAAATCCTGAAGAATAACCCAGAGAAAAAAGGAAAATTCACAAAGTATAGCAGCAAGGAGACCAAGGAGGGAAATCAGAAAACCTCTAAGGTATGCAAACTTTGCTAAGGTTATTGATACTAATCATATTGTTTATACCTTAGCAGTTGCAGAAAACATTGTTTCTGATGAACCAAGGTCATATAAAGAGGCAATTCAGAGTAAAGAATCATCCAAATGGTTAATTGCTATGAATGAGGAGATAGAATCTCTTGCAAAGAATAATACATGAGACCTAGTACAATTGCCAAATGGTGTGAAACTGGTAGGATGTAAATGGGTAGTCAAGAAGAAAAGAGGTATCCTTAGAGTTGAACCAACTAGGTTCAAGGCAAGGCTTATGGCCAAAGGTTTTTCACAAATGAGGGAATTGATTTTCATGAAGTATTCTCAGCAGTTGTAAAGCATAAAACAATTCAAGTTTTCTAGCCATGCTAAGTGCATTAGATCTGGAGTTGGAACAACTTGATATGAAAACTGTATTCTTGGATGGGAATCTAGAGAAGCAGATTTATATGTCACAGCCATAAGAATTTCTTGATTCTAGAAAGAAAGACCATGTATATTTGTTGAAGAAATCCTTGTATGGGTTAAAATAGTCTCCAAGGCAATGGTATAAAAGGTTGATGCATTTATGTTGTCTCATGATTTTGTGTGTAATCAGTTTGATAGTTGTGTTTACTCTAAAAAGTTGCCAGATGGTTCCTTCATATATTTGTTGCTATATGTGGATGACTTATTGATTGCAGCTAAGAACAAGGCTAAAATTGATAGTTTGAAATTTTTATTGAGTAGTGAGTTTGAAATTAAAGATTTAGGTGTAGCCAAGAAATTTTGGACATGGAGATTTGGAGAGAAAGAAAAGCAAGATTATTATATGTATCTTACCAAAAGTACATTGAAAGGGTACAACAGTCTTTTCAAATGGATTATTCTAAGCCAGTTAGTACTCATTTGGCAAAACATTTTAAACTTGATGCTAGTGCACAACCTAGTACAGATGAAAAAAGAGATTAAATGAGTAAAGTTCCTTACTTAAGAGTAATTGGGAGCTTAATGTATGCCATGGTTTCTACTAAGCCAAATTTAACTTATGCGGTTATTATAGTGAGCAGATTTATGAGTAATCCTGGGGAAACTTACTGTAAGGTAGTTAAATGGAATATGCGATACTTGAAAGGTATGACTAATATTTGCGTGGTTTATGGTACTAATGGTTCTATTAGTGGTCTTGTTGGCTATACAGATTCTGACTATGGTGGAGATCTTATAAAAAGGAGATCCCTGACGTGTTATATCTTCAGTTTGTAGGGATGTGTCATAAGTTAGAAAGCAACACTTCAGCCTACAGTTGCTTTGTCTACCATTGAAGAAGAATATATGTCATTGACAAGAGGGGTCAAGGATGGTATATGGTTGCATGGTCTTGTTAATAGTTTGGGTTTGAATGTTCAGAGGGCTATCATTTGTTATGATAGTTAGAGTGTATTGAACTTGGCTAAACATCTAGTTTATCACAAAAAATCAAAGCATATTGATGTTAGGTTGAATTTTATTCGGGATATAATTAAAAACAAGTTATTCTCCACAGAGAAGATAGCCACAGCAAATATTCCAACAGATATGTTGACAAAGTCATTATTTACAAAGAAGTTCAAGCATAGTTTGGACTTGGTAAATGTTTGCAAAGCATAAGGCTTTTCAGGGCATGATGGCAAGGAGATATTCTTGGTTTTGAAGGCTTCAAAATTCAAGTCAACATGGAGAATTGTTGAGTGCTTTGAATTTTGATTAGATAATTCCTAATCAGATTATGATAAGGAGTAAACATTAATCCTTATTTAATTAAGATTGTGTTTAGATAAGTTCTGATCAAATTAAGATAACAAATAGAATTTATCCTTATTGATTAGGATTAAACTTGTTTAGTTAGGATATGGATTTGGTGATTATATATATGAGGCACCAAAGTCTTTTTCTATATTAGTTTTTCTCAAAAAAAAAAAAAGAAATCTCTCTCCCTGCTTGTGGACATGGGTCATATTGATTGAACCATGTAAATATCATGTATTCTTCTTTTTCTTGCTCTATTCTCCTTGTTTTATTACGTTTCTTCTGCAGCAATAACATTTAAAATGTAATTAATTAAATATATGATAAAGAAATTTGTGAAAAAGATAATGATAATTTTAATAATTTCTATAAAAATGCCCAAACTACTCCTACTTAATAAAAAATGGGAAATTTATTATTGTATCGATTAATTTGTTTGAATTAATGAATGATGCTTTAAATTTTTTTTTTTTTTTGTAATTGTGTAAATAGTCATTGATATTTATTTTTTAACTTTAGTAATATATCAATTTTTAATGTAATAATATTTAAATATCTCAATTTCTTTTTTTTTTTGAAATTTAATTTTAGATTTTTTTTTTGAAATTACACGTATATGAAAAGTTGCAACATAATCAAGCATTATGTCTATGTATATAAGAAATCACTAAATCACTAAATAATCAAACAAACTAACTAAAACATAAGCTCCTCTACTAAACCAAAACTTCATTAACATAATTTTTAAACTTGAAATATTGTAAAAAAGGGTTTTTAATTATACGTGTTTAAACATTAATAAATATGCATTTCCTAATTTTCATACAGTTCAACAAATTTTCCTTTTTTTCCTTTCATTTCATATAATCCAATTCTTTCCTTGGTACTTGCTTATTTTCCCTTCTATTTATTTCATATTATTATTATTATTTCCAAACATTTATATTTTATTAGGAAACATTTAGAATACTTTCGCTGATAATTTAATCTTTTTTTATCTAACACTTTTAATTCACCAAAGGAAAGTTAGTTAATCATAAAAAAAATTTAGAGGGAGAACTATTCACCAAAGAAACTAATTAGCCCAAAGACTTGGCTTCAAGTTTAGGTTTCTCGAATTAATAAATTCCGATAGATATCAAAATTATATATGCCTTTTAAAATTTGACAACAAAAAAACATAACAATAATCTTTTAAATACTTTAATAAAAATGCATAAACTTCTTTGGTTCAAATCTTGAGACAGACCACCCAATAATTTCCATCTGTTTGTACGATCAACACAAACAAATTAGTAAAACAATATCTATATAAAAATACATAATTTTAAAGAGGGAGAAAACCAAAATAAAAGAAACCGAATATTGCTATCACAATTAAAATATAATAAATTTACCAGAAAAACTCTTAAAATTCCAAATTAACAATTAACTAATACATTAAAATACTACTAATAAAATATAGCAGCAGCACGCCACTCAGTTTTCATGTATCCTGCAATTCTGGCCTTGATAGTTAATGTAAAGAAAGCAAAGAGCAGTGAGAAATTTATAAAAATACTAGATGAAACTAAACGCAAGAAATAAACTGCTTACTTGCAAGAATCACAATTGTAGCACTTTACAACACTATACTAATATAAGATTATCGGCAACCTAAATATATATATACTTAATGAAATGTGCACAAAAACAAATAATTGATCAAATGTGAAAAAATTAGTTACATGCAAATTAAAATTCTAACCATCCATGAATAGAATTCATAACGTTTAAATTTAATTATCTTAATTAATTTTAATTAATTCCTTTTAATGCCAGTAGATTACTTATACACAAATTATAAGTGTAATGGTCCATAAAGAGTTCATAACATTTAAATTTAATTAACTTAATTAATTCTCATTATTTCCTTTTAATGCTAATTTAAAATCAAAAGAAAAATCTAGAGAGTTTAACGTACATGTCAATAATCAAAACGCCAGTAATAAAAGATTCAAAAGATTAATCCAATATAAAAGATCCAATTTGTCCCCATTTAGTCAAGGATAAAACTAAAACTAAAATACAATATAGATATAGATATAAATAGATATAGAAATAGAATTTATTTACACTTTTAAAAGATGCAAGATGCAATATGCATAATGCATCTTTACTTTAATAATCTCTGTATACTTTCTATTCATTTTTACAGTGATATACACCTTTTGAGCAAAACCAATGGGACGATAAAAAATAAGCATAATAAATGTAGTAATACACTGTGTTTTTGCTAGTCAAAAGTATCATCTATGGTTGTTAAGATAATAATTTTTTTAAAAAAAGAAACTTATCATTAATTCTGCTTTAGGCATAACATTCATATAAACAAATTATCAACTGAACATTTAATTTATGAATATTTTTCATAAATAACACCTCTAGTGGTGTTTTTATTAAAATTTATTAAGTGTTAAAGGATTGTAGCAGATTTGAGTTTTTGTTTTTGCCAGTACTGCAATTTAAGCTTAGTTGTTCTATACGACAACTTAATGAATTTTTCTATCTAAAATACAAAATTTGTCCCTATTAACTCCAAAAAAGAGTGAGAAATATGCCATTTACAATTTTACAGCAAAGTTCTATAATTTTGGCAACTAGTTGAACGATAAATTCACATTGAAAAATAAAATAATAATAAAAAACTAATATCATTTTGGCATTAGCCGCCCTAATTGTGGTTTTTGAGAAATAATATATTATTGTTAAATATATATACATATATAAACTACAATATTTATTTTTGGCCTTAATTTTCTCTCAAATAAAATGAAGAAATACAGTATAGATATATAGTTTTTAGAAAATAAATAACCTCAAATAAAGTTAATTATAATTTTCTTAATAAGCTTTGACAATCAAATATGGATTATCTAAGGTTACGATAATTAAACTCAAAATTATTTTAGAAAAAATAATTTTTCCTATCATTATTATTCATCGAAAAAAGTTATATTGCAAACCATTACAAAGATAAGAAAATAATCATTCAAATATTTAATTAACTATTAAAGAATACAAGTGATTGATAAATTGAAGTAGAAATTTATCACAATTTCTTAAAAGTGTTTTTTTTTTAAATTTGATATCATTACTTGCAAGTACAGATTTTCCATCATGATTTTTTCATCATAATTCAACTCCAATACACTAAAATCAAAGAACAAATTGAAAAAAGACAACCTTACCTCTACTTACTCTACATAGGAAATATTTACCTTTTTCTTTTTTTATTCATCAAACATAACGAGAGTTTAAGTCTTTGAATTTAGTATTTATGATTTAAGTAATGGTGTAGTTAGGTCTGATAATATAAGATATAATATAATTATATGAAAAATTAATTAAAATATGATGTTAAAAATAACTCAAGACAAAAAAAATAACACAAACATGATATTAATTCATGAATGTCAAAAAGTATATATAATACAAATGATTAAGATATTAAAATTTATATAAATATAAAACGGTTTAAACATGACTATGCTATGATTAAAATATAAATATATGAATTACCAAGTCTGGGCAAAGTGCCAAAGGCCTGACCAATGTCATTCTCTAGCAAGTCAGATACCGATAATAGGTCTCATACGGACTAACTATTTTAAAGACATTATTTGAAAATAAAATAAAAAATTCAAGTGAATCAAATACAAGTCCTAAATTATTTTAAATATATCATTTAAAAAAAAACAAAAAAGCTTATTTTTCCTTGGGTGGATTAAGTATGGATGCCAAATTGACCTGTACTAGAATGAGCCAACTATTCTAAATACATCATTTAAAAATAAATATTTTTCAAGCAAATCACTACAAATCTTAAATTGATTTGTTAGTGAATGTGTGGACTGTGATTCAACATGCAAATGAACCACTTTAAGCACATCATCAAAAATTCTTCTATAAATTTACATCATCATTAAAAATAAAATAAAAATAATTAATTAATAAAATAATTCTTCTTGATAGAATAACTATGACATATTATTTAAATATCTTCATATTTTAATATTTTAAGTAATTGAGTTTAGAGTAAAAATTATGTAAAATATGATAAATGGTGAGATAAATATGAGATAAATTATTATGATAAATTATGTAAAATATAAGATAAATTAAGATACAAAAAATCTTGAGAAGATAATTAAAACATGGCATTACATGACAACTAATATAAACATGATTTTTTATCCTATGAAAAAGAAAAAAACAAAAAAATTCTTAATATTTTAAATACATGAAAAAAACTCGAAAACAGAACACAAAACATAACATGAAAACAACCACATGAAAAATTTTATAATTTTTAATTAATTAATTGTAAAAATTAATTTTGATTTTTTTAAGTTATAATTGTTTTTTATTTTTAAATTTTAATTATGAGAATTAAATTTATAATAATTGTTTAGGATCGGAAATAGATCTCAAATTAAATTACAAGTAAATGTGGGGCAAAATTACATTAGAAAACATTATTTAAAAATAAAACAAAAAATAAGAAAAAAATTTTTACCAAGCTAGTTAGGTACAGATAATAAGTTCACCCCAAGTGAATATGCGTATCAACTTTTTAAAGTACATTATTTAAAAGTAAAGCAAAATAAGGAAAAAGAAAACAA
This sequence comes from Adansonia gregorii, assembly GCA_038382025.1. Classification (NCBI taxonomy): domain Eukaryota; kingdom Viridiplantae; phylum Streptophyta; class Magnoliopsida; order Malvales; family Malvaceae; genus Adansonia; species Adansonia gregorii. The sequence continues at coordinate 8,687,326 of JBBYHO010000012.1, forward strand.
CTTTACATACATCATTTTAAAACAAAACAAAAATTAAAAACTTATTTTTTCTCGAAATAGGTCAAGGAAAGATGCTAAACCTTCGTACGGAACATGCAAGCAACTCTTTTAAATATATCATTTAAAAATTAAAAAATAAATAAAACTTTTTCAAGTGAATTCGATACTAATCAAATATATAAAGAAATTTAGCAAAATAATTTTTCCTTAATTGAATACCTATGACACATTATTTAAATTTTTTTATATTTTAATATTTTAAATAATTGAATTTATTTAAAGTAAAGAGCGTATCTTTACGACAAACTTTGAAAAACATGATATAAAATTTAGAAAATAAACTTGTGAAATTAATTAGAACACAACATGAAAAGTAACATGACCATGATTTTTGTCCATATAAAAAATAAAGAAACAGATAAATTTTTAATACTTTAAATGCACAAAAACAAAAATAAAACATGAAAAAATACGAAAAGAATAAAAATTTTTCTTTCCTTTCTTTCCTCTCTCTATTTTTTTTTCCTTTTCTTTCTTTTTTCTTTTTCTTTTTTCCCTCTTCTTTCACCCCACTAACCGAAAAAACACTTATTAAGAAAGAAGTCAAGGAACAATACTTTCTATAGTACCTTTTTTGCCTTTTTTTAATTATAGTAATAGATATATAAGACTTTAAAGACATTACAAACTAGGGCATCCTTTTTTGGATGGTTTCGTCCCATGCTCATTAAAGCTAGGGCTTTGAGGAAGATTTGAGGGTGCTCTCCTATTAATTAGTACAACTTTTACAAATTATAAATAAATTACTCTTTTTTAGAGTACATGAAAATTTTACTACTTTAATTTTGATTTATTCAGAAAATTTTATCATTTATTTATCTATTAGTTAAAAATAAAAAAATTATAAAATATTCATGATAGTTCTATTTGTCAAGTCATATGACATTATAAAATACGAAAAAACCTATAAAAAATTTAGCATCATACCTCTTAATTGTTTTGTGATTGAAAAAAAAACAATACATTTGTTTTTATTTGAATAAACTTTTTATGTAAACAAAAATAATGAAGCTAAGTTTGTTTAATAATTTGAAGAAATTAAAAAATTATATGCAACATAATCAAATCATACCCTAATTTACTATTCTCACAAATGTGTTGGTGAAAAAATATTTTTTTAAAAATTTGTTTTGTTTTAAAAAGTAATAAGTTAAAAATAAAGAGGTAGTTTTTTACTTAATTATTATTTTTAAATTAAAAAATCAACAAAAAAAAGAATAGTTTTAAATAGTTAATTTTAAGATTAAAAGGCTTAAATATCTTCAAAAATGATTTGAAATATGACATAGAATAGACCACATAGAGGAAAATGTGTGAGTAGGACAAAAAAGAATATAATAATATTGCACAAAAAATAAACATGCAAAGCATCAAAAAGAGGGACGATTGGATTGTATCTTGTAATTGTCTTTGATTATTGAAAACTAATCAGAATAACAATTTTAAGATGCGTTTGGACTTGGTGGTCATTGGAGGCTGAGAAAAACTTTGGTTAAAAGGTCCGAGGATGCTTAGGAAAGAGAAAATTTGGAATTTTTAAGTTTGAAAAGTGGGATTGGAGTGTTCTCTCAAAAAAATTAGGGTTAGAGTATCCCTAAAGATGAAAACTTATTGATGAAGTTTGGAAAAAATGAGGTTGGAGTATCCCCTTGAAGAATGGGGTTGGACTGTCATCGAAGATAAAATTTTATGAATTTTTGAAAAATAAAAAGAACATAACTTTTTAGTGAAAATAGGCATTTTAAAATTAAAAATAATAATTTAAATAAAAGCTAAAATTAATTTATTTTGTTTGGCCTTGATCTGAGCCTTGTGGGACCGATTTTGACATTTGACTTCATAGGCAATTAATTAGATGTATTTCAAGGTATTATCATAACTAGAGAAAGGGGTTCGAAAAATTAGTCTAATTTTTCCTAAGTTAAAAAACGAGGAACAACATTGCACTATCCCCTTTTTTGATTTTATTTCAGGCAAATTTAAAGGTTCCAAGAGTCAGTGAGGTACCATGGGAAATGTGACTCAATAAAGGTTAATGTAGAAATATTACAAAAAATCTTATAAATCACTTTCCAGGAGGAAATAATTTTTGGAGTTGGGTCCAATGTGACGTTGATAGCACGTGCAAGGAAAAAGGTATAGTAAACTTTAAAAATCATTCTCGACTAATACATAATCATTAAATCACAAACAATACCTTTTTAAAAAGTGAATTTCATGGATGCTTTAGGAAAAATATTTTAAAAATTCAAAAAAATTATTTGGTGGCTCAAAATGGCATAAACATAATATAAATAATTGATTCTAGAGGTTTTAGATAGCAAATGTTTGAAAAATTATTCATCTAAAATGATCCAAAGGCAAATGAGACACCATTGGAGAGGTGATTCGATGTCATTTAAGGGAAAAATATTATGAAATTCTAGAAAAATCTTTTAGAGCTCAAAAATTGTTTTTTAATTCATGACCGTAATGCTATCAACATAAAAACAAGGGAGTGTTTTAGGGTTTCTTAAAACTAAACTCGAGCCATGGACATTTTAACATCTATGATAAAAAGGAATGCATGACTTAGGCTTCACCTTTTTTATATAATCCTAAAATAGTTTGGGTAAATGAAATAGTCCATTGACCATGTCACATATAAGGGTCTTAAACTCAAGATTAAGGCATAAACATTTTAAAACAAGTAAAAGGCTATTTTATTTTGGAAACTAGAATATTTAACCTCATTTAACCATGAATCTAGACATGGAAAGCTTGATTTATCCCCAAGATTAAAGGACCAATTTAGTGAAAATGTTCAATCCATGTTATTCTCTATTTATTGGTGGTAACATATATTTAACTTAAAGGTTTTTTTAAAATCAAATTTTTGCAGCAAACAAATAAGCATCTTGACAAACATATCATGAACTAAACGTAACCTACAGCATGGATAACACATTTAAACAAAGAAAGATGATAAAATGCAAGATGATGGAAAACATGCATGGAACTGTTTGATGAATGACATTAAGAATTATGCCATGAAAGGTGATATGAACATGTTTAAGTAAGGAACAATTTGCTAGAATTTTCAACACAACATTTTTATCCTATAAAAGATATGAAATTGCAAGGAAACACACAAATAAGCTTGCAACATGTTAGAATAAACATTCAAGCATAAAATGAGCACATAAAAGTGAATGAAACATAAGAAAAAAGCATGAGTAAAGACTATTATGACTGGAAAAATGTAGCATGGCATGTATGGTCATCCAAGCAATATCAAAACACTAAAAAATTCATCAAAGTCCTGGAACTACCACAACCAAAGCCACAAAAATGCATGATAGTCCTAATAGGTCATGGTAACATGGATAGCTTACTAAATGGTTGAGATGATGAAAAACAAAACATGAAATAGAGAAAAATGGAAGTTATCCCAAGAAGCTCTAACTTCTAAGCTTTTCCATTGAGCAGCTAAAATGAGCAACTTTGAGCTCACTTTTTCCCTCTCTTAGTGTTTAGGCTATGGGGGGAGTTTTTGGAGGTTGAAGAGTGTTTTTTCTACTAAAGTGTGTCCCTTTTTGTCGAGCCAAAGTTGGCTCTTTTCTATAACAAATATCTAGCCAATGTTGAGAAGCCAAAATAAGGACATTTTTTAGTTTTCCTATTATACAATAGGGTAACTCTAGGAACTATGTTCAGTTGTTTTTGTTCTCATTGGTTCTAGCAGCCATGGTGGTGAAACAGACTACTTCATGTAGCCTACAAATAGGGAAAGTCTAAACTTGCCCCCTAACAAGCTATGTATTTTAAGTAAATGTCCCATTTCCTACTTGTTTGGGCCTAAAAATTTAACCGAGTCTAATCATAAGTCCAATGACAAGGCTTGGTATGAATTTTGATGATTTTTGGTGCTAAAAGATGGCTAGACTGAATTTTTAGATTAATGGTGCAAATGTTGAAAATTGCCATGAATTAGGCACTTTTGCTTAGATGTATTGATATATTGCATATTGTATCGATACATCCAAGCAAAAACTTAGAATATATCTATAGACACCCTATCGACACTGCACCCCTGGCCTTTATCGTGAGAGAAAGCACATAAAATCATAAAATGTTTAATTTCGATAGGAAAATATCCCTTTAACCGATGCTTTTTCGTTCTTGATGTTAAAGGTGTGAGAAAGTACAGATTATTGACTCTTGATCATAAAGGAGGACTCATCCAACTGTCTTGTGTGGCCACCCTAAAATGGCCAACATTTAAAATCACCATCAATTATTTAGGGCTAGGCATGATTGGGTGCCTATTGAAATTGAGGCTTCGAGTTGTGAAACTCAAATCATTCATTCCAAGTTCTACATGATCTAAAGATTTACTGCTTGGGTTCAGGAGTTGGTTATGTGTAAAGAGGTATGGACATTCCTGTGATGCCTGAAATTAATACCTTACTAGCTATGTCTTAATTTAGTTTTGGTTTCCCTAGTTTTGATTGTCATTATTTTGATACAATCCCCTTTTTTTATGCATGAACCTATTTAAAATGACAAATTTCGATTTCAAAGAAAGGTTTTAATTCCATATGCATCATGTAAAATTGATAAACACAAAGATTTTGATAAAAATGATCTCCAAATTTAGTTTTGGAAACCAATATTCCATGTCAAGCACTGTAGAGATATTGACATAAAACATTGCCTTTGTGATTTTTGGAAAATGATTTTAAAAAAATATGAATGCAAGTTAATCACCACGAAGAGAAACGTATTAGTAAGATGAAAATATGAGATAACACTGCATGAGAATAATTTACACAAAATAACAAAAAGGAAAAAAAAAGGTCAATAAGAATGTATCTCATAATTGTCATTGATTATCTTAAAATAACTGAATTAACAATTCTAAGATGCATTTGGATTCAATGATTGTTTAAGCCATGAAAATTGGATTTGAATTTTGAAAAAAAAGCTAAAAAAAAATTAGGAGAGACAAAATTTGATTTCGTGAATATTTTTGAAAAATAAGAGATTGATGAAAATTGACTATTTCTTGACAAAAATGACATTTTTTACCTTTTTTGACAAAAACTAATAATTTTTAAGTTAAAAAAGTGGGAATTAATAAAATTGAAGTGATAAAATTAAAAAAATACTTGTGCCTTAATCCAAGCCTAAAGGTGAGGTTAACATATGCTTTTAGACTCTATGGAGTTGATTGGACTCAGTTAAAAACATCCAAATGCCTTGAAGCGAAAATGTCAGAATATTGACTAATTTTGCTAAATGCTGAAATAGATGATAGTGTAATGTTGTACCTGTTTCCATTTTATTTTAAATCGATCCTAAGGCTTTAGGGGTCAGATAAGGTCCCTTTGGAAAGGCAACTTGATAAGGTTTAATTTAAAAATATTCTAGAAATTTTGAAAAATTGTTTTCCAATTGAAAATAATTTTTGAAATGGGGTTTAATGTGACATTACCACACATGCAAGGGAAGTAGTGCAACCAACTTTGAAAAATCATTCTGGACTCATTCAGAATTATCAAATTGCAAATGATACCTTTTTGAAAAGGGAATTTCATTAACTTTAAAGAGTACTTTTAAAATTTAGAAAAAAATCATCTGCTAAGCAAAAATGGCCCAATTATAATGCCAATCATTAATTCCAAGGGTTCTAGACAACATTGGTTTGGACAATCATTACTCCCTCATTAAAATGATCTGAAGGCAAACAAAATGCTTTTGAAATGGTAATTTAGAGCTTTTTTTTTTGGGAAAAGTATTAGAAAATTCATGAAAAATGGTTTAAGGTTCAAAAATGATTTTTTAAGTCATGACTATAATGCTTCCAGGCAAAAATAGGAGATTCTCAGTGTTCTTAAGTTTTTTATGGACAAAACTCAGGCCATGGATATTCGAATGTTAATGACAAAAATAGGATGATTGAAATGGGCTTCATGAGCTTACCTACACAATTCTGTAGTAGTTTGGAATGATGAGAGAGCCCATTGACCATGTCAACAACATAATGGTTCCAGGCAAAGGATCAAGACACAAATAACTTAGACAACTTTAAAAAAGGACTTTTTTTCTTTTAGAAAAACAGAACATTAGCCTCATTTAACCCTAAATTCAAACATGAAAAACTTGATTTATCCCTAATATTGGATGATCAATGAATACAAAACCTTAAATCCATGTTAATCCTCATTTATTAAAGTTAACATGTCCTTAACTTGGGGGTTTTAGGAAAATAGGATTTTGCCAATTAATAGACATGCATAGAGATGAATATATCTTTTGTATCCCACTAGAGAGCCAGAAGAATACAAAAGGTTTTATTTTATAAAAATTAAAAAATCTTGATTTTTTTAAAAGGATATCTTTTTGTTAAAATAATTCATAAAACCCTTTTATATTCTAGGGGAAATTTCACATATTACTTTAACTTGGAGACATTGCCTTAATTTTCTAAAAATTCTAGTTTTATTAAGAACATTAAAAAAACTATCTTAAAACCTGTTTAGATAAAAAGTTCTAAAATTTGATTCTTAAAACTTGAATTTCGTTAATAAGACCAAAATGTCCTAAAAAGTATCTTTGACTTCAAAGTATCCTAACAACTCTAAAAGACTTAGTTTTTAATGCTAAATTATCAAAATGCCACTAGAGTATACCTTCAACTTGGAAGTATCTTAATAACCCTAAAAGACTAAAAAATATTCTAAAATGATAAACCTATCCCTAATATGCACCTTCGACATTAGTGATCATATATGACTTGGTTTTAATACAAAATTACTAAAATACCCTTAAGGTATACCTTCGACATAAAAGTACCTAGTAACCTTAAAAAACACAAAGATTATAAAAAATAACTTTTTTACCCTAAATAGGGAATTTGGATATTAAGTTGACCTAACATGCAAAAACTACAATTAAGCCCCTAAACTTTTCAAATTTGCATTTCTTATCCTCTCAGAGAATAAAAATACAAAATTTTTTTTAATACTCTACACCCCCTAGAGGATCGGAAGAATGCTAAAATAATCAAAATGCCCTAAATAGGGAAATTGAATATCAAAGATAAACATTTTGACTAAAAATGTTAGGTTTTCCTAATGGACCCTAGACATTTCTAAATTTGTTAATTAGTCACTATATAATTGAATCATAAAATTAAATATCAAACATATCAAAATCAACACAAAAATCACAAGAGAGGTTCAGCCAAGTTTTTTTGGCCTTGAAAAGAAATAAATTTTTAATATTTACACAAAAGTCTCTATACTTTTTAAAATGACCATAGACACAACATTTTGTCCAGACGGGTTTTTGATATCTTAGGAGTTAGGTAAGAGGTGACGAAATCAAAAAAATAAAAATAAAACTAGGGATGACAAGTCACTCGGTGACAAAGCTTTTTGGGAAAGGCCTAAAATGCCTATGGACCGCTTTAAAGAAAAATTCAAAAATAAGGTTTTTTTTTCTTTTTACGACCAAGAAAAGACAACTCAAGGAACTTAAGGTATGTATAGGTCATATAGGTGCTTAAAAACTATCACAAGGCTTTCATATTACCAAAATTTGAATTTTCATGTGTAGTATTGATACAAGAGGGTTTGATATCGATACACGAGGTGTGGTATTGATACTTGGCATGTTTGTATCAATACAGACCTTGGCAGTAGCTAAAGTTGTGTTTTTAGGCAAAATGTATTGATACACAAGCATGAGTATCGATGCAAATCCATGGAGTATCGATAATGACCTCTAAGTCTCAAGATAGGAAACATTTTTTGCTCTTAGTATTGATACATAACTCATTGTATTGATACTTAAGAGTTGTGTATCGATGCAACATGTTCTGTATCAATACACCATGATATTTTTACCTAGTTCGAGCCATTTTTCAGCCTCTGAAAATCCAATTTAAACATGTTTTTGCACCAAAGAACTATCATATAATATTGCAAACCTTAACTATTAGTTCATTAATGGATTATAACAAATTTTTGGAGTCCAAACAATTATGACAAAAGACACTTTCATAAAACATATAAGTGTAAGAAGGAGGTAGGCATATTTCTAGCTTACAGGCTTTCACAGCTTTTTTGCCTCCTTGATCAGCATGGTATAACCAATAAGAAAGAAGTCAATTGAACATGGCAGCTAAAGATATGCCCTGGTTCAGAAGAAAAATTAATGAGGCCCTTTGCGTTATCTTTTAAAAAAGAGGTTGAACCAAAACAATGAGGATCTCAAAGAAAGCTACTTTAAAAAAAGGGCTCCTAGCTATAAAAAAACTCTCCAGCAATCCTAGAAAACTCTTCACCTATCCCTACAAATCCTTCAACCATTCTTAGCCCTAAAAACACTGTTTCATTGACCTTCATACTCCATTCCCGTAGCTACCCCAAACCACTACTAGAAAACCTTCAAGAACCCAACTTTCCACACATTTTGATCTTTAAAAAGCATCACCATTAACTATACCACCAAAAGGCCATTTCTTTTCATCCTTTTCTTGCTAAATAATAGCAAGGAGAAGGAAGAAATTAAGCCTATAGCCATTGCTTCGAGACAAAGAAAAGTTTAAATTTTTTTGGTATATCCCCTCTATCTTGATCTTTGTAGTTTCTATTTTGTCATTAACATCATCTTAGTAAACCTTTTTTATGCTTTTATGGCTATCTTAGGACTCCTATGCATTTTTTGTGGCTTTGGTTGTGGTAGTTTAGAATCTTGATGTTTTTCTTGGTGTCTACATGTTGTCCCTTCATATTATCATTACCATAACAGCCTCTATCCATCTGACCTTGCTATGTTCCTTCCACATTCACATCTGCATCTCATGTAAAGCATGCATCTTAATGTGTCATAAGTATGCCCATACATTTCCTAGCAGCTTAATAGCTTTCATGAAATAAAAATGTTTTTTTTAGCATGTTTATCCTAAGTATGTTCATGCATCTATCTATCATTTCCATGCATTCTTTTTTTGGGCATACATGTTCTCCATGTTCTATATCATGTTTATGGCACTTTGTTTGTGTTGAGATGTTTGTTTGATTGCTAGAAAACTTGATTTCAAAGAGTACCCCCAAGTTAGGCACATGTTATCTCCTATACATGGAGAATAACATGGGCTTAAGATTTTTATGAAGTTGGTTTTCCAACCTTGGGGGTAAAGCAAGCATTTAGTTCTAGATACATGGAAGAATGAGAATGCTGGTTTTCAAAAATGAAATGTAATCTTTTAGTTGAAAATGTGAATCTTTGGTCCTTAGCCAAACACCTTCATGATGGCATGGTCAACGGGTTGTTCCATCATCCCAAGCTACTCTGGGATTATCGAATGAACTTATGCCACCCATGTCAACCCCTCATCTTGGTTACAGATGTTCGAACGTCCATGGCTCGAGCTCAACCCAATGAAAAACCAACAATGCCAAACACCTCCTCTGTTTTGTTCTGGCAGCACAATGGTCTAGTTTTGAAAAATTATTTAAAAATAAAAAATGATTTATCCAGAATGTATTAGTATTATTCCCTTGATAGATTTTGAATTACCTTTCCAATGATATCTTATTTACCTTTAGATCATCTCGGATGAAATAGTTATGATTTTTTAAATCTTCACTATCTGAAACCCTTAGATCCAGCAAGTAGTTTATTATTCGGGCTGTTTCGGCCCAACAAACAACAATTTTGAATCCCTTGAATATTTTTCCCATAGAGGTCATGCAATTCCCTCTTTGGAAAGGTATTATTTGCATATTAACAATTTTGGATGAATCTGAAATGATTTTTCAAAGTCCATCATACCTTTACCCTGTACATGCTACTCGTATCGAGACAAGTTAAAGTTCAAAAATTAATTCTGCCTAGAAAGTGATTTTCTAAGATTTTTGGAATATTTTTACATTAATCCTCATCGAGTTACCTTTCCAACGGTACCTTGTTTACCCTTGGGGACCTCCGAATGAGCTTAAAATAAATTCAAAAAAAAAAGAAATGATGTAATGCTATCCTCTGTTTTTAGCCTAATTTTCGAAATGCTCTTATTGAGGCGTTCAAGCACCTCATGATCTACTCGGCTCATTCCAATGGCCTAAGGCCTTCAGACTCAGACTAAGGCTAAACAAAAGAATAACATTTTAGCCAAAACTTTGGCTCTTGATTTTTAAAGATTCTTTTTGTTCAAAAATATGACCCATTCCTTTTAACGTCGAATATTTTTATTTTCAGGGATACTCTAACCCCACTATTTTGAGAGGATACTCCAACCCTGCTTTTAACTCAAATTCAATATCAAATCTTTATTTTTAGGGATACTTCAACCTTACTGTTTTGAGGGGATACGCCAACCCTGCTTTTAACTTAAATCCAATATCAGACTTTAATTTTTGGGGATACTCTAACCCCACTACTCCGAAGGGATACTCCAAAGATTTTTGGAATATTTTTACATTAATCCTCATGAGTTACCTTTCCAATGGTACCTTGTTTACCCTTGGGGACCTCTGGATGAGCTCAAAATGAATTCAAAAAGAAAAATGATGCAATGCTATCCTCTATTTCTAGCCTAATTTTTGAAATGCTCTTATTAAGGGGCTTGAATGCCTCGTGATCTACTCGACTCATTCCCATGGCCCAAGCCCTTCAGACTCAGACCAAGGCTAAACAAAAGAAGAACATTTTAGCCAAAACTTTGGCTCTTGATTTTTAAAGATTCTTTTTTTCCAAAAATATGACCTATTCCTTTAAACGTTGAATATTTTTATTTTTAGGGATACTCTAACCCCACTATTCTGAGAGGAAATTCCAACCTTGCTTTTAACTCAAATTCAATATCAAATCTCCATTTTTAGGGATACTTTAACCCCATTATTTCAAGGCGATACGCTAACCCCGCTTTTAACTCAAATCCAATATTAAACTTTCATTTTTAGGGATACTCCAACCCCACTACTCTGAAAGGATACTCCAACACTGCTTTTACCTCAATATGACATCAAATTTTCACCTTTGGGGATACTCCAACGTCACTCTTTTGAGGGGATGCTCCAACCCTGCTCTCCACATTCCTTCTAAAATTCAAACTTTTTTTTCAAGACATTCTTGAGTCATCAAAATCTTTTTTTTCTCTCTTCAAATTTCCACTGAATTCGACTAAGTCTCAACATTGTCATCTCGATTATTCATCAATAATCGAAGATAACTACGAGATTCATTTCGATCATCCCTCTTGTTTATGTATTTTGTGTGCTTATTTTTATATGGATTTATTTATTATTTTTTTTCCTATCTTACAAATATGTTTCCTCTTATAGGGACCTCGAGCATTCATGTTTTAAAAATCATTTTCAAAATCACAAACCAATATCTCGTTTCGATATCTCTCTAGTACCGGATATGAAATATTTAATTTTTTTTTAAAAAAGCCTATCTGGAGATCATAAAAAAACCCTATGTTTCTCACCTCTCTGAGGTGCATTTGTGATAAAATTTTCATTAAAACCCAGACTCATATATTTACAAAATTTCATGCATTAGAAGGAATTATATTTAAACAATGATAAAAATAAAATCAAGGAAACTGAGATTTAAGTAAGATATAGTTAGATAGTACCAATTTTTAGGCATTGTAGGGGTACTAATCCTTCTTCACACGTAACCAACTCTCAGACCCAAAACAACAAATCTCTGATATTATTTTCAATGGGCATCTGATCATGCCTAACTAAAAATGATCGGTGGCAACTCCAAGTTTATGGCCACTTCATGGTGGCCATCAAGACTAGTCGGATGAGCGATTCGTCTAACAGTCTTTCACTCCTTCATGTCAAACATCAAAATATCTTTTAAGTCGAGCATGATTTATCCCTTTGGATCATCCAAAGTTCGTAAAGGCCGAGCAAGTGGAACGTCAATAATGACCAAAAAACCCTAAAAATGCAAAAATGTATCTACACATGATAAAACGCATGAAATACATTCCTAAATATTTGAACCATTTAGCCAAGTATGGAATGTCTAAATTTTTTTTTTAATTTTATGATTTAGTCCGAACCTTTTCTATATTTACAGAATAGCCACAAAAATTAACAAAAATTGTCACATATATTTTAATTCAGCCAACAATAAATAATCCAACAACCAAAAGTTTTTCACCTCAATAATCATATATCTTAGCTTTATCTACCACAAGTGAACTTCATCATGTAAGAAATCATTAAAAATAGACATATAAAAATGTTATTCCAACGTATTAATAAGAAAATACTAAATAAAATAACATCAATATGGTCATATATATGACGAAGTAAGCATCATAGCAAAAAAAATCAATATCATGTCAACAACAACAAATTTCATAAGCAAAATCAAGCTATTACTAAGAAAAATAAGCCTAAAATCAACAAATCAAAGAAAATAGCTCATAACCATCAAGTTAGCCTTTCAACATGCATTAAAATCCATTAGATAAAACATGAGTTTGGCTCATTTTAAGGAAGAAAAGTGAATGAAATCAACAAAAAACTAAAGCTTTTTAGAAGAAAATGTACATTAAAAAGCTTTAGAACTTGGATAATTTCTTTTATTTTTTTATGTGTTTTTTCTTATCCAAGCCAGTTAGCCTCATTTTGAACAATTATCCTTCTCGGTTGAATCAGCCATTATTTTCTTTGTTTTTTTAGTTGATAAATTAAATTGTAAATTAGTTGGCAGGATAAGCCTTAATTAATTACATTCATCTTTTAGCATGAGTCATATGCATGTCATCACTTAGGGCTTGGAGTCCGTGATGATGATGATAAGCTTAAAACATCTTGATAATGAATACCATAAAAATTAATTAAAAGGATTAAATTGTAACAAATTAAAAATTAAGTATTCAAACAATAAAATTTTATCTTATAATGTTCAATTAATAATTTAATCAAATAGTAGGCCTAATTAAAAATTTATAAAAAAAGGGGGCCTAAATGACTTAATAAGAAAATAAATAAATGGGCTTCGTCGAAAAATCAATTTGGGCAAAAAAATTAAAATGGGCTTGTTGGAAAATTCCATATGAATATATTTGGCTTGATAAAAAACAAAATGGGCTTTAGAAAATGTTGGTAGGCTTGTTGAGAATGAAATAATTTTACTGGGCCTAATAGCAAGTTTACAACATTTAAGCCCATTGAGAAAATTTAACCCCAAAATAATAAAATAAAAATAATATAGTTTTGTAATAAAATTTCAAGCATTGAATTATAAAAAAAAAGAGTTTTAAAAAGCCTTATGCATAAGAAAAAGATAATTAAAACTTCTAAACTTATAAAATTCTACAAAAAAACCTTTATGAAGGAAAATGAATACATAAATAAAATTTTCAAAACTCATAAAATAAATTTGAGTTTCGAAAACTGATTTAACATGAATTTAATAGAAATATTTGATGAATATTAAAAATTTTAAACTTAGAAAAATCCCACTGAAAAATTTTACAGAGTAGAAAACAATATTGAAAACGAGAAAAATTTTAAAGATAATTCTAATCTTGGGGAGAATGAGATGAATTTAATACCTTACTCATAATATTAATTTATAGAAATAATAAAGATAAAAACTTGAATTTTGGAATAAATTTCACTAAAAAATTCCATGAGTAAGAGTTCGTGATACATTAAAAAATTTAAAATTAATTGGTAAATTTGACAACTTGATACTTCATGGTATAAAATACAAATATGGATTTTTCCGCATGCTTTTATTTTTTGAAGTGCATATAACCATAAATATTGCATTGGTATTGGTAAAAATATATGAAGATTAACTTCTTAAATTTTAAAAAAATCTCAAAAAATTTTTAAAAATAAAAAATTTGATCATGATATCATCCATATAAGTGAATTTCTAAAATTTGACAAGAAAATACTAAGAAATCAATTTTTCTTTTGAATATTCATCATTTTATTTAAGATTGACCCTCGAAATGACATTTTTTCTATCATGTGCACCTGCAACCAACTAGGTGTGGCTAAATTGATCTTAAAAATATGTAACTTGCTTAGAAGAGATTGCTCTATACTGGGATGGCTACTAAGTTCTCGTTCTCGAATGTTTAAAGCTTGAACGAAATTAGATGTCTGCAACAGCCTTTCTTTTTCCAATATTAAGAATCAAGGACAAAACAAAGATCAAATAAACATAATTTCGTTTGGGCCATAATGTCTTGAAAAGTAGAATATAAACATGTACATTAAAAGAAAATAAAAAATCAGAATAGAAACCTTAGGCCTGGGTGAGACTTAAGTTAAAAAATGCTAATTAAAGCCAAGCCTAAATCTAATAGGTTGACTAGGGTGAAACCATGGTAGTCAACTGAAAGTGACCAAGGCGTAACCATAGTCTAATGGGTTGACTAGGGTGAAACCTATGTCAAATGGGTTGACCAGGACAAAACAATAATAGTCAACTAAAGATGACTAGGGCAAAACCATAGTTTAAAAGGTGTTGGCCAAAACAAAACCATATGAACCAACTATTGGTGACTAAGGCAAAACCTATGTAAAAAAAAAAGGGGGCCCAAATGGCTTAATAAGAAAATAAACAAATGGGCTTCGCTGGAAAATTAATTTGGGCAAAAAAATTCAAATGGGCTTGTTGGAAAATTTCAAATGAATATATTGGGTTTATAAAAAACAAAATGGGCTTAGAAAATGTTGGTGGGGTTGTTGAGAATGAAATAATTTTATTGGGCCTAATAGCAAGTTTGCAACATTTAAGCCCATTGAGAAAATTTAACCCTAAAATAATAAAATAAAAATAATATAGTTTGTTATAAAATTTCAAGCATTTAATTATAAAAAAAGTTTTGAAAAGTCTTATGTGTAAGAAAAAGACAATTAAAACTTCCAAACTTGTAAGATTTAAAAAAAAAACCTTTATGAAGGAAAATTGATATATAAATAAAAAAATTCAAAACTCATAAAATAAATTTGAGTTTCAAAAATTGATTTAACATGAATTTAATAAAAATATTTGATGAATATTAAAAATTTTAAACTTAAAAAAATCCTACTGAAAAATTTTATAGAGTGGAAAACAATATTTATTGAAAACGAGAAAAATTCTAAAGATAATTCTATTCTTGGGGAGAATGAGATGAATTTAATACCTTACTCACAATATTAAGTTATAAAAATAATAAAGATAAAAACTTGAATTTTTGAATAAATTTAACTGAAAAATTCCACGAGTAAGAGTTTGTGATACATTAAAAAAATTTAAAATTAATTGGTAAATTTGACAACTTGATACTTCATGGTATAAAATGCCAATATGGATTTTTCTACATATTTTTATTTTTTGGAATGCATATCAGTATAAATATTGCATGGGTATTGGTAAAAATATACAGAGATTAACTTCTTAAATTTTAAAAAAATCTCAAAAAAATTTTAAAAATGAAAAATTTGACCATGATATCATCCACATAAGTGAATTTCCAAATTTTGACAAGAAAATACTAAAAAATTAATTTTTATTTTGAATATTCATGCTTTTATTTGAGATTGACCCTTGAAATGACATTTTTTCTATCATGTGCACCTGCAACCAACTAGGTGTGGCTAAATTGATCTTGAAAATTTGCAACTTGCTTAGAAGAGATTGCTCTCTACCAGGATGGCTACTAAGTTCTCGTTCTGGAATATTTAGAGCTTGAACAAAATCATATTTCTACAACGGCATTTCTTTTTCCATTATTAAGAATCAAGGACAAAAGAAAGCTAAAATAAACATAATTTCATTTGGGCCATAATGTCTTGAAAAGTAGAATATAAACATGTGCATTAAAATAAAATAAAAAATTAGAATAGAAACCTTGGGCCTAGGGTGAGACCTAAGTTAAAAAAAGCTAATCAAAGAAAAGCCTAAATCTAATAGGTTGACTAGGGTGAAACCATGGTAGTCAACTAAGAGTGACCAAGGCGAAACCTAAGTCAGATGGGTTAACCAGGGTGAAACTTAAGTCAAGCGGGTTGAGCAGGGCAAAATCATGATAGTCAACTAAAGATGACTAGGGCAAAACCATAGTTTAAAAGGTGTTGGCCAGAACAAAACCATATGAACCAATTATAGGTGACTAAGGCAAAACCTAATTTAAAAAACAAGAGGGGCCTAAATGACTTAATAAGAAAATAACAAATGGGCTTCGTTGGAAAATTAATTTGGGCAAAAAATATTCAAATGGGCTTGTTGGAAAATTCCATATGAATATATGGGGCTTGATAAAAAAATAAAATGGGCTTAGAAAATATTGGTGGGCTTGTTGAGAATGAAATAATTTTATTGGGCCTAATAGCAAGTTTACAACTTTTAAGCCCATTAAGAAAATTTAACCCTAAAATAATAAAATAAAAATAATATAGTTTTGTTATAAAATTTCAAGCATTGAATTAAAAAAAAAGTTTTAAAAAGTCTTACGTGTAAGAAAAAGATAATTAAAACTTTCAAACTTGTAAAATTTTACAAAAAAACCTTTATGAAGGAAAATTGATATGTAAATAAAAAACTCAGAATTCATAAAATAAATTTGAGTTTCAAAAATTGATTTAACATGAATTTAATAAAAATATTTGATGAATATTAAAAATTTTAAACTTAGAAAAATCCCACTAAAAAATTTTACAGAGTAAAAAACAATATTTATTGAAAACAAGAAAAATTCTAAAGATAATTCTAATCTTGGGGAGAATGAGATGAATTTAATACCTTACTCACAATATTAATTTATAAAAATAATAAAGATAAAAACTTGAATTTTGGAATAAATTTCACTAAAAAATTCCACGAGTAAGAGTTCGTGATACATTAAAAAATTTAAAATTAACTGGTAAATTTGACAATTTGATACTTCATGGTATAAAATGCCAATATGAATTTTTTTGCATATTTTTACTTTTTGGAGTGCGTATCAGCATAAATATTGCATGGGTATTGGAACAAATATACGAAGATTAACTTCTTAAATTTAAAAAACAATCTTAAAAAATTTTTAAAAATAAAAAATTTGACCATAATATCATCTACATAAGTGAATTTCCCAAATTTGACAAGAAAAAGCCGAAAATCAATTTTTCTTTTGAATATTCATCCTTTCATTTGAGATTAACCCTCGAAATGACACTCTTTCTATCATGTGCACCTACAGCCAACTAACTATGGCTAAATTGATCTTGAAAATATGCAACTTGCTTAGAAGAGATTGCTCTCTACTAGGATGGCTACTAAGTTCTCGTTCTTGAATATTTAGAGCTTGAACAAAATTATGTGTCTACAATAGCCTTTCTTTTTCCATTAAGAATCAAGGACAAACAAAGATCAAATAAACATAATTTCATTTGGGTCATAAAGTCTTGAAAAGTAGCATATAAACATGTACATTAAAATAAAAAAAATAGAATAGAAACCTTAGGCCTAGGGTGAAACTTAGGTTAAAAAAAGCTAATTAAGGTAAAGCCTAAATCTCATAGGTTAACTAGGGTGAAACCATGGTAGTTAACTAAGGGTGACCAAGGCATAACCATAGTCTGATGGGTTGATCAAGGTGAAACATAAGTTAAATGGGTTGACTAAGGTGAAACCTAGGTCAAATGGATTAACTAAGGCAAAACCATGGTAGTCAACTAAAGATGACTAGGGCAAGACCATAGTTGAAAAGGTGTTGGCAAGAACAAAACCATATAAACCAACTTTAGGTGACTAAGGCAAAACCTAAGTCAAAAAGGGTTGGTCCAGATGAAGCCACATGAACCAATTTTAGGCGACCAGGTTGAAACCTAAGTTGAAAAGGTGTGGGCAAGGATGAAACCATACAAACCAATTTTAGGTGAGTAGGGCAAAAAATAAGTCAAAAAGGAGTTGGTTAGGATAAGCCATAATGTAGACACCTTATTTTGTCATGGCCCATTTTTGCCATCCTAGAACTTAATTGAAGGATAATAAAATTAGAAGATAGAAAATAAAAATTGGGGGTGACTGTTAGGTGTCATGTTGCTAGGCATTATTAGGCGACACGATGCTAGACAAAAAAATTTTCTTAGGAAGGTCTAAAATGCTTATGGGCCATATTAAAGAAAAATGTAAAATGAGGATACAAAGCCATTTTTCACGATGCCATCGATGTTATTTAAATGAGTATATGGATCAATTTCCCACTATTTATGAACAAGTTAAGGTAAATCGAGAAGCTTTAGGTATGTGTAAGTTATATTAGTGCATAAGTATTGATTTGAGGCCTTTACATCTCTAAAAACTTGAATTTGCACATGTAGTATGATACAATGGAGTTTGGTATCAATACCTAAGGTGGGGTATCGATACCTAGCATGTTTGTATCGATATAGACTTTGCGGTAGCTAAAGTTATGATTTTGGCGAAATATATCAATACACAAGCATAAGTACTGATATAAATCCATGGAGTATCGATACATGCCTCTAAGTCTTGAGACTTGGAACAATTTTTGGTTTTATTATCGATACATAACTCATTGTATCGATACTCATGGGTAAAAATTACCTTTTATATCAATACAACATCTTTTGTATCGATACATTAAGGTATTTTTGCCCAGTTTGGACCATTTGTAACCTTCAAAAATCTAATTCAAGCATGTTTTTTTTGCCAAGAAACTGTCATAAAATAATATAAACCTTGACTTTGGGCTAATGATAAGATTTAAGCCAATTTTGAGAGCCCAAATAGCTAATGACAAGGGTCATTTTCATAAAATATATGGTGGTGAGAGGGCATGTCAGGTATATCTTCAGTTGTAGGCTGTTAAAGCCTTTTTACCACCTTTCTCAATATGGCAAAATCAATAGGAAGGAGACCAGCTGAGCATGGTAGCTAGAGATATCCATTAGTAGTGGAATAAAAGATAAAAAAATGGCCTTGCTTTATCTCTTAAAAGTTGAACATTGAATTTAAATGGGGGAAGATGAAAAAGAAAATAAAACTTTTAGCCATTTCCAAAGAGTTTTCCAGTAATCTAAAAAACACTTTAGCTATTCTTAAGAATCCCCCACCAATTTCCAGCCTAAAAAATCTTTAAAAACACTATTCCATTGCGTCTCACCCTCAACCTTTTTTCATTCATGTAGTTCCCATAAACCATCACCAGAAAACCTTTAATAACTTAACCTTTGACACATTTTCACCCTAAAAACACCCCACTATCAACCATATTGCTAGAAAGCTTCTTTCTGGCATCCTTTTCTTGCTAAATAATAGCAAAACTTAAAATCACTACTTTAGGAAGAAAAAAAAGTTCAAGCTTTTCTATATATTTTCTACCTTGTTCCATATATTTTTTGTTTTTATCATTTACATCATTTTAGTGAGCCCTTTATGCCGCCATGACCATCCTCAAACTTTCATGCATTATTGTTGCTTTGGTTGTGGTAGTCTTAGGATCTTAATGATGCTTTGATGTTGCTTGGAAGGCTAAAATTCTACTCTTTCATTTTGTCATCAAAATAGTCCTTTATTCATGCATTCTTTGACATATTTCATCTAGTTTCACATGCTTAACACATGCTTAAATTGCATCTTAACATGTCTTATGTATGTGTAGACATCTAATTTAATTAGGGTCTTTTCTTTTAATAGTCTCAGTTATCTGAGACAGGGAATATGGTTGTCGCCTTGATAGAGGTCGACCTTTGTCAAGTAATTTTCACATTTTCGTAACTTATTCCATTACAAATAGATGGCTGTATTGACACTTGACAAAAAAAAGTGCCATTTAAAGATTGATCTCAAATAAAAAATGAATATTCGAAAGAAAATTTTTGTTTTTAAATATTTTCTCGCCATCTGTATGACTACATAATTTTCGTTAGGATAATCATATTTTAACTTTGTCAATTATTGAACAAATTAGTTATATATTTGTTAACATAGTTATAAATTTGTTAAAATAGTTAAAAAATTTTTAAAATAGACATAAATTTCTCATTATGTAAAATTTGTCTAGATTTCAACCTCAGACCAAGACCCGAACCTGGACCCATACCACCTACCTAG
Source organism: Adansonia gregorii (assembly GCA_038382025.1). NCBI lineage: Eukaryota > Viridiplantae > Streptophyta > Magnoliopsida > Malvales > Malvaceae > Adansonia > Adansonia gregorii. Next base: position 8,707,474 of record JBBYHO010000012.1, read on the forward strand.
ATTTGAAATAGTATAATGAATATCAAGCCAAATTTCTCATTTTATGAATTTCTTGAGATTTTTCATAAAGCTAAAAAAATTAACCGTCATATATTTTTACCGGCACTTGTGCAGTAGTCATTCAAATATGCATTCTAGAAAAAAAATTCAAGAAAAAAAAGTATTGATGTTTTTACCATGAGGTGTCAAATTGTCAATTTTGTTAATTAGTCTTGAATTTTTACAGTGTTGCAAGTATTATGCTCATAAAATTGTTCTAGTTAAATTTATTTCAAAATTCAAAATTTCTCCTTTTTTATTTTTGATAATTAATATTTTAGATAATGTGTTGTAGTTAACCCATTTTATATAATTTTCAATGTATTCTTTTAAATTTTCTCAAATTTAAAATACAAGCTTTCCTTTATCTATAAAATTTTGATAGAATTTTCTTGAGTTTTGAACTTCAAAATTCTTTAAATATTTTCATTTAACCACCATTAATTAGTCTTTCAAAATTCATTTTATTTTATGAGTTTTATTTTTTTTGAATCGTTTGTTTTCAAGATATAGAGTTTTCTACTCTGTAAATTTTTTGGAAAATTTTTTTTGAGTTTTAGATTTTTAAAATTCATTAAATATTTGCATTAAATTTATACTAAATTAGTTTTTAAAAATTAAATTTATTTCATGAGTTATGCATTTTTTTAAATAACATTTTTCTTTCAAAATGGTTTTCTCATAAAAATTTCGAGTTTTGGATTTTAGTTGTTTTATTCTTGCACATAAGACTTATCAAAATTTTTCTTGTATATTTCAATACTTGAAATCTTTATAAAAATTTTATTAATTTTATTTTAGGCAAAATCTCCTTAATAGAACTAAAATCTTCAAATTTTGTAAATAGGCCTAATAAGCCCAATAATTTGTCAACAAGCCCAATGACCTCAACAAGCCTATGATCCTTACTTATTAAGGTGATTAAACTTAAGCTATGACATATTTGATGCTTCAAAAGCTAAGCTTGGAACTATGACCATTCACTTTTGTTGTTGTTTAAATTTCATTAAAATCATATTTTCAAAGTTTAAATGCTTTAAATAATGTTCATATGAGTTAAAATAAATTTTAATATTGATGGACTTCATGAATCATACATAGCTGTATTTAGCATTTATTTTATTTTATTTTTATATCTAGTTTGTGACTTCTCTTAAATACTTATATCTTGAGAATTTTTGTTATATGTTAAGCTTGGTAGTATTCTAGGATGATCTTAACATGCATTTAGGTCTAGTTTCATGAAAAGTAAACTTTTAGGGGTCATTTTGTTAAATAGCTAAAATTTTGGAGGTTAAATGTTTTTTTCCTCTTTAATTTTTTAGGCCACTTGAAGGCATTTTTGGTTCATGGCAGCATTGGCAGAGGTTGTTTAAAAATTTTTCCATTTTTTTAAACCCATTCATGGGTGTTTCCTAACTTGGTTTAAACTTACATGGGTTAAAAATGTAAATTTTTAATTTTTAGGCTATTTAGGGGTATTTTTTATTTGGTCAAACCTCTAAAGACCATTTTATATATTTTTTTTAAATTTTATAAATGTATTTAGAGGAATCTACATGATTAAGTAAATTCAATAGTGGCTAGAAAATAAAAATTTTTAATTTTTAGGCATTTGGGGGCATTTAATAATTTTAAAAAAATTTAAGGACTTAGCTACAAGTATCATAATATTTTTTGAGGTCATAGGTGCTTGGGCAATGGGTCCTAGAGTCCTTAGGTGAATTTCTCATGTATTTTGGATGTGTTTTGATGTGTGTTATGCATTTTAAATCATTTAGGGACCAATTTGCAATTTTAGGAAAGCCTAGGGACCATTAGGGAAATCTAGCATTTTTTGGTCAAAATGGTCATCTCTAGGATGAAATCATTCACTTAGATTATCTTAAATATTTTTAGCATTCCACTAGTCCTCCGATGGGGTGCTAAAAATATTAATACCTTTCATATTCCTTTAGTTCTCCATTAGGATATGAACTACAATTTTTGAAAATTTAGGGACTTAATGGCATTTTTACATTTTAGGTTACTTTAAAATCTAAATCACCCATTTAAGGTATTTTGGGCCAAAAAATATTTTTAGCATTTTTTAGTCAATTTAGGAGTAATATTTAATCTTAATAAATTTAGGAACCTTTTAACAATTTTTGTATTTTAGGTTATTTTTGTCATTTAAAGTACCCATTTAGAGTAAAAATCATTATTACTTGTCTTTTCATGTTCTTTGGGGTTGTCGAGATACTTTTACGTTAAATGTGCACCTTAGAGGCATTTTGGTAAATTTTTTAGAACCAAGTCTTCAATAGTCATCGGGATGCTTTTATGCCAATGATGTGCATTTAGGATAGGTTCACCGTTTCATGATTGTTTTTAAGTCTTTTAAGGTTATCGGGATATTTTCACATCAAAGGTATACCTAGCAGATTTTTGTAGTTTCTCTCAAGCTGAGTCCTAGGTAGTCATTGGGATGCTTTTATGCCAAAGATGTACTTTTAGGATAGGTTTACCCTTTTATAATCCTTTTCATGTCCTTTAGGGTTATCGAGATACTTTTATATTGAAGGTATAGCTAAGGGCATTTTGGTAATTTCTTTTGAATCGAGTCCTAGGTAGTTATCTAGATGCTTTTACGCTGAAGATGTACATTTATGATAGGTTTACCTTTTTTAAAATTTTTTTAATATCCTTTAGGGTTACCAAGATACTTTCATGTCGAAGGTACACCTTAAAGGCATTTTGGTAATTTTGTTAAAATTGATTCCTAGGTAGTCATCGGGATGCTTTTATGCCACAGATGTGCATCTAAGATAGGTTCACCTTTTTATGATCATTTTTGAGTCTTTTAGGATTACCAAAAAATTTTTACATTAAAGGTACATCTTAAGGGTATTTTGGTAATTTAACATAAACTGACTCCTTAGTAGTCATCGGGATACTTTTTTGCCAAAGGTGCACATTTAGGATAGGTTCACCTTTCTATGATAGTTTTCGAGAGTCTTTTAAGGTTACCTTAATACTTTTGCATCGAAAGTACAATCTATGGGTATTTTATCAATTCTATTAGAATTGACTCTTAGACAATCATCGAGATGCTTTTATGCCAAAGATTTGCATTTAGGATAGGTTCACCATTCTATGATTGTTTTTTAGTCCTTTAGGGTTACCAGGATACTTTCATGTTAAGGGTACACCTTGAGGGCATTTTGGCTTTTTTTTTTTAGAATCGAGTCTTAGGTAGTCATTGAGATGCTTTTATGCCAAAGATATGCATTTACGATGGGTTCACCTTTCTATGTTTGTTTTCTAGTCTTTTAGGATTACTAAGATACTTTCACGTTGAAGGTATAAGCTAAAGGCATTTTGTATTTTTGCATAAAGACCAAGTCCTATATGTTTACTAGAATACTTTCATGTCAAAGGTACATATTAGGAATAGGTTCATCATTTTAGATTGTTATTGGGTCTTAGGATGTTCTATAAATATTTTTAATAAAATATATATATTTTAAGAATATTAAGGTAATGTCTCCAAATTAGAATAATACGTAGAATTTCTCCTAAAATATGAGAGAGGTTTTACAGATTATTTTAATAATAAGATATCCTTTTCAAAATGAAAATCAAGATTTTATAAATTTCAAAAAAAATAAAATCTTTTGCATTTCTCTAGCCCTCTAGCGGGGTGCGAAAGATATTTTGAATTTTAAAACCTTTTGTATTCCTCTAGTTTTCCATTGGGATACAAAAAAGAATGATAAAAAGCTTGCATGTTCTACTGGTAGACCTGGCAATATTTGATATAATTACACGAATATGAAATATATAAAACCAAAAAAACACGATATGGCATAAATATATTCTCAAAACTTATCTAATACAAATTATAAATGTATCAGAATTGACGTAAATGTAAAAAACCTTAAAAATGATTATGACATGATAAAATATACGAATATGACATGAATACATGAATTGCCAAGTCCATCTATTAGTCCTCCAATGAAGTGTGTAAGAGATTTTGATTTTCAAACTTTTAAAAACCTGATTTTCCTAACACAAAGTAATAAACTTGTTTTATAATTATTATTTCAAGAATTTATAATTAAATGCCCTATGTTGAAACCAAAAAAAATTAAAATTCAAGTTGACATTTAATTAACAAGGTACTAATTTTTAGGCATCATGAGAGGGTCAATCTTTACTTGTGATTTTAACTAACTCCCGGACCCTTTATTATGATCTTGTCGAAGTTAGTATTCTAGGGTTTCGTAACCCTTAAAACTTGAACTTTGGTAGGTGAACAATCTCACCTAGCCTAAATAGATTGGTGGCAACTTTAAATAAATGTTATTTCGTAATGACTATTTAAGGTTAAGTTGAGTGAGCGATTCATCTTGACCACCCAGTCCCAAAAAAAAAAATTATCGATAATGAAATGGGCTATAGAAATAAAAGGATGTAAAATAGTGATAAATTTAACAAATATAGGAGCGAGGGCCATTTAAGTTAGGCTTCGTTAGGATTGGTATCCTAGCCACATTGCGATAGCTTGGCGACTCCACTGGGGACATTTGAGAGTCAAACCTAATATTAATTATGTGTTAACTAAATTTCAATTAATTTGGTTTCAATTGGTATTTAATTTTAAATTCTTTTTTTTTCAATTTACCTTTTCGTTATATTAATATTTTTTTATTAATCTTTTTTTTTTTTTTTGGGATTAGGATAGTGGGTTTTATTTTTGTAATAAAAAGGTATATTTGTCTCTTTGCACACATTATGCACATTTGTACTAGTTTCTTCTCCGTCAAATATGGAAAGGCATAGGTTCCCAATATTTTAGAAAGGGGTGAAGTAGCTTTCCCTTCTGAGGCGTTAGCCTCTATCTAGGCTAGTGAAAAGCCTAACGGGTGTAGATTCCTATGTCTGCCCATAGTGTTAGCCTCGTCACAAGCATGAAGGATGCACCCACTTAATTTAAACTTATTCTGACATAAATCCATGATGGATAAGGATACGGTATCTTGTTAGTCCTTTCTACGCTAAAGGAATTCGAGAACCTAAGTAGTGGCCTGACCTAAACTGCATATAATGGACCATCTACCTTTGAGTCAAAGCCATGCCCAATTTTAGGTGTCACCAAAATTAAGGATATCTAAAAGGACAAAGTTATCTCTCTCCCTGTATTTTCACACTTTTATCTGGATAATTTTGATATCTTGTTTGAAAAATTTATGATTTACACTGCTTTGAAATTTATTTATACATTATCTGAATAATTTATGATTTTTATTATTTCAAAATTTATTTGTATTTCTTAAGGATACTAGCTTGTTTTTTTGTTCCCTTTTTGGTGCATTTTTCTTCCCTTATATACATGCAAGAATGCTTGCTTTGAAAAGAATTCCAACTTACATAAACTTTTATTTAACTTTATGGCAGAACTAGTACATGCAATAATTATTTCCAAGCAATTTGAAGAGGTTTGTTTTGAGTCTGAATTCAAGAAAAAGGACAGGGATTGTATACAAAGGGGTTTTATGTTTGAGTTGCCAAAGATCGCACATTTAGACCTTCCCCAGAATAATTAAAGAGAGCTAGCTAAAATATGGGATCAGTAGGGAAATACAAAGCAAACCTAATTTATAGAAAAGTATGGACAGATATCTTTTTTGCTTAAAATACACATGGATGAATAGTCAGTTAGGGCTATGATTGTGTTTTGGGATCCATCATTCCAGTGTTTTTTTTAATCAGCATTACATGACTCCGACTATGGAAAATATATTAGCTCTCCTTAGGCCTGGGCATTTGGAGACAAGAACTATCTATTGCAAAGAGTGCAATCTGACCATCTTTCATAAAAAATTAAGTGATGTTTTGGATCTGGGTTCCAAAGCCAACTACCATTATATAGAACAGAAAGGTAACACCAATGTCATCTTATGGCAGAATGTAAAAAAATATATCCAAGATTGATCTGACACTAAGAAAGCTCCAGATACATTCTCTCTTGCTATATACGGGATGGTTTTTTTCTTGAGAGTGTTGGGACATTTTGAGCTAGCAGTAATGGATTTATTTAACTGATTGAAAAGAAACATGCACCCGCTCTGGCAATCCTAGCTGAAATGATTCAAGCACTCAATGCATGACGAAAAAAAGGTTAAGGGAGATTCTTTAGAAGTGCTCTATTATTATATATTTGGGCTCAAAGTCATTTTTGGGGCAAAAAGGCAAATAAAGTAAAACCCTACTTCCCACATTCTATCACTTTTTAGGAATTCATTAAAAAAGAATGGCTTAAGTCCAAAACCAATAAACAAAGGGTTAAAACACTCAAAAACTTTGCTTCTTCTAATATAACCTTGAAGGCACCATGATTTTCACCGAAATACTGTATGTATCGATGTGGTAATTATTTATGTGCCTCTACTTAGCATATGGGGCACCATAGTTATGCCCATTATTGGTCCAAAGACAATATGGATCATAGCAATTCATCCCCATGACTTTAAATTTAGCTAGTGTTGACTTAGGATATTAGGGGTGAGGATTATAAAAAATGACTTTAGATAGTCGCTTTACACTGAAGAGAGAGGTATGAGTTAAGATTACATGCATACACGGATAAGACTACTCTTGGGTATGATGCTTGGAGGAGAATTCGATGTTATAATATAATCATTCCTGGCTCAGATAGGACCATTCCTTGAGTATCTATTTACTCAGAACCTTTCATGCAATCTGAGATCGATTTGATTAAAGATAAAGTTGCCAGAGAACAAAGAATGAGTGATTAGAGTCAGCAGATCCAAAAAGAAGTTATCAATTTATGAATGAAGATGGAAACAAAAACAAAAGAAATTGAAAAAATGGAAGAAAAATACAATCTAATAAAGAATGACTTGGTTGAACAGAACAAGAAAATGACATTTGCTAAAATATCTGGGAGTTCCAACACTACTACTAAGGGGATAAAGGGAGAAATGCACAAGTTAACAAAGAAAACTTCAGAGGTTATTACAAGCCAACTGGCTGCTATCAACATAACTAAGGTAAGCCATGTGACGAGGAGTGGTCATATCTACGGTCCAAAAATTAGTGAAACCAGTGCTAAAACCAAGCAAAAAGGACAGGTATCTAAAGAAGTAACAGTTACTAAAGATATCTTAATAGAAGTACCAGAATCGATCAAAGGAAAAGACACTACCGAATTCCTTAAGTTTATTAAACACAGAGAGTATGATGTAGTAGAACAGTTGAAGCAACAGCTGGCAAAGATTTTTTTGTTGACTTTATTGCTCAGCTTAGAAGCACATCAGAATGCTTCATTGAAAGTGGTCAACCAGGCTTATGTACCTCAAGATATTTTCATAAATAAGCTAGATCTCCCAGTAAATAACATTGTGGCTGACAATTTCATTTCATTTATTGATGATGAAATCCGACCAGGGGTAGCACTTCATTGAAAGCTCTTAACATCATAACTCACTGTAAAGGGACCATATTGCCTAAAGTAATTATTGCAAAGGATCAGCTTTGAATGTAGTGCCATTAATCACGTTGTCTTATTTACCAGTTAATGTTAGTCAGATTAAGGATACCCATACAACCCTCAAGGCATTTGATAGGACAAAAAGAGAAATTAAGGAGATTATTTTGATTATGGCCCATGCCTATTTGAGATCGAATCTCATGTGATAGACATTGTCTCAGCATACAACGATTTGCTGAGATGACCATGAATTCATTCTGCCTGGGTTATCCCATATCTTTACACTGTAAAGTTAAATTCAAAGTTGATGAGAAGTTGATTACCCTATCTGAGGAAAAAGACATCATGGCCATGACTTCCACCGAAGCCTTTATGTTAAAGCAAATATTGAAATTAAAGAGTACTTCTTCAAATCCTTTGAAATTAGCAATGCCACCTTTGTTCCAGAAAGGTCATAATCGTAAAACCTAGACTTTCAAAGAGTACCCAGATAGGTCTTAAGTGTACAGTTAGGAAGGAAGTCTGAGCTAGAAATGGACTTGGGAAATGCTTACAAGGAGTCAGTCAATCCATCAATATTATCAGCAAAAAGACAAGCAGAGATTGGTCTTTAAGCCTAAGTGGAGTCGAAAGAAAAAATTTAAAAATAGATCCCAGGTTAAAAAAGCTAGCGTAAGCCATACATTAATAGTCAAGCCAAAAATCGATACTCTACCCTTACTGGATAAAGTTTTTTTGTTATGGAGGGGTTGTTAATCAAATGCTAAAGAAAGAGAAACTAATGAAGTTATTATGGTGGTTAATGAAGCTTTCAAAAAGTGTTAGGTGGCCACTATTAGAGAAGATAGCAAAGAGCCGAATGATGATCATGGGATCCATCCTTATCTTCTTGGATATGCCTTGAAAAATTTGACTTGTACAAAAAAAACTATAGCGCTTAGGTCAGTTTCAAAGTAATCTTGCGAACTCATTTTGTCATCTAAGAAGATTTTTGTGAAAACTTAAAATGTCAAATTATCATTTACAAAAATGAAATGCATATGACCTTTTTATCTATGTCCAATTTCTTTTATGCCAATATTTTTTTTCCTTTTTACATACATTTACACAAATCATGTCATACATTTGTTTGCCCATTCCTTTTCTCTTTTCACCTTTATACACTTCCCACTCAATGAGAAGTGGATAATCCTAAGCATAATTCAAAGGTAGATCTTGAATAGACTATTTGCTCGAAAAAGGTTGATTTCGAAGAAGATATTAATGATCATACCTATTACGCAATCTGCTAAAGATAATCGAACGAGAAGATGAATGGATAATGCCCTATAAAGAATCCACAAAGGCGATAAACTTAGGGGATCATATGGATGATAGAAAAGAAGTTAGAATATGGACTACTTTTATGCCCATTACTAGGAAAGAATTAATAAGTTTGCTTCAAGAATTTCAAGATGTTTTTGCATGGTTCTACCAAGACATGCCAGGATTGGATACAAAAATTATCGTCCATAAATTACCTTTAAAACCAGAATGTAAACCAGTTCAGTAGAAGTTAAGACAAATGAAAGCTAAAATACTTTTAAAAATAAAAGAAAAGGTAAAGAAATAATTCGAGCCTAGATTTCTCGAGGTGGCAAAATACTAATAATGGGCCACAAATATTGTCTCAATTCCCAAAAAGAATGGTAGAGTCAGAATACGTGTAAACTATTGGTACCTTAATCAAGCAAGTCCGAAAGATAATTTCCTTCTTCCTTATATAGATACTCTGGTTGATAGTACCATAAAGAATTAGCTGTTTTCTTTTATGGATGAATTCTTGAGGTATAACTAGATAAAAATTATGCCATAAGACATGGAAAAGACTACATTTGTCACAATGTTGGGAACTTTTTATGGGTAATGTTGTTTGGACTAAAGAATGCTGAGGTAACCTATCAAAGGGCAATGGTCACTCTATTCCATGATATGATGCACAAAAAGATAGAGGTATATGTGGATGACATGATTGCCAAGTCACCTTAGGAGGAGGGTTGCATCATGGATTTATGAAAATTGCTCAAAAAACTAAGAAAGTATTAATTAAAATTGAATATGGCAAAATACACTTTTGGCATAAAATGCGTAAATTATTAGGCTTCTTTATAAGTAAAAAAAGGATTGAGGTTAATGCAAATAAGATCAAAGCTATACAAGAATCACCATTCTCATATAAGCAAAAAGAGGTGTGAAATTTCTTGGGGAGGTTGAATTACATTGCCAAATTCATATCCCAACTCATAGATAAGTGCAATCCTATATTTCGGCTTTTGCAAAAACAAAATCCTGGTGAATGGAATGAAAAAAGCCTGAATTCATTTGAAAAAAGTTAAGCATTATTTTTGTAATCCACCAGTGTTGGTGCCATATATATCGGGACATCCTTTGAGTTTGTACTTACCAATATTTGAGAAGTCTATGGGTTGTGTGCTATGACAGCAAGATAAGACAGGAAAAAAAAGACAAGGCGACTTATTATCTTAGTAAGAAATTCCTTAACTACAAGGTAAATTATTCTTAAATACAAAAGGCATGTTATGCCTTAGTTTGGGTAGCAAAAAGGCTCCGATAATTCATATTGTATCACACCACCTGGTTGATCACCAAAATTGACTCGATCAAGTTCTGTTCAAAGCACTGACTGTATCAGAAAGGATAACTAGGTGGTAAATCTTGCTATCAAAATATGATATGGTTTATGTGAGTCAAAAGCAATCAAAGAAAGTGTTATCATTGAAGTCCTAGCAAGCCGGGCACTTAATGGTTATCACCCATTGAATTATGACTTTTTTAATGAAGATTTAATGAATATTTCAATAAAAAAAGAAGAAAAGCCATCGAAAGAATTAACGTGGAAAATGTATTTTGATAGAGCATCAAATGTTATAGGCTATGGAATCGGGGCGATCTTGATATCTTCGAAAGAAAATTATTACCCTTTCATTGCTCAGTTGGACTTTGATTATACAAACAATATCGCAAAATATGAAGCATGCATCATAGGACTTTAGACAACTGTAAAGAGAAAAGCTCAATTACTGAAAGTATACAGAGACTCAGCCTTGGTGATTTATCAATTACGTGGAGAATGGGAAACTTAAGATTTAAGGATGCAACAATATAGAAAGCTGATTCTAGACTTGTTTGAAGAGTTTAAGAAGGTGGAATTTATTCATCTGACCCAAGATAATAATCAGATGGTAGATCCTTTAGCCATCTTGGCTTTGATGTTTAAAGTAAATGACGGGTAAGAGGTAATGTCCATTTCAATGAATATACATGGGTCTCCTGTGTACTATCGTAATGTCAAAATTGAAGCAGATGGTCTCCCATGGTATTATGACATCAAAAGATATCTTAAGGATCAAGTATACGCTGATAATACCTTTGGGATTGATAAAATAACTTTAAAAAGGCTGGTAACAAATTTGTCCAGGATAGAGAGTTTTTTACAAGAAGAGTTGTGATCAAATGCTACTAAGATGTATTGATGCTTCTGAAGCACAAAAGATATTTAAAAAAGTGTATGAGGGGATTTATGGTATCCATACGAATGGGCACAAATGGCAAGGTAAATCACGAGACTTGATTATTTCTGGATGACCATGGAGGGTGGTTATAGTAAATATGCCCAAAACTATCATAAATACCAAGTCCATGTTGACAAGATCCATGTACCATCTTCGCCATTGCATGTCATAATCATATTATGGCCTTTCTCCATATAGGGCATAGATGTTGTTGGATTAATTACCCTCGTAGCTTTGAACTATCATTGCTTCATCTTGGTGACTATTAATTACTTCACCAAATAGGTTAAAGCAGCCTTCTATACAAATATGACAAGTTTAACAATGATAAAATTTTTTAGAACTAACATCATTTGTCAATTTAGGATCCCTAAAAGAATTATAACATATAAGGCCTCTAATTTGAATAATAAATTTATAACAGAGGTGTGTACCTAGCTCAATATTTCTTATCACAATTTGATGGCATACCATCCAAAGATGAACACAGTTGTAGAGGTGGCTAATAAGAATATTAAAAAAACTATAAGAAATATGGTAGAAACCTATAAAGATTGGCATAAGAAGCTCCCATTTGCCTTTTTGGCTTATAGAACTTCAGTTCAAACTTTAATTGGGGCAACTCCTTATTCGTTAGTTTATGGTACAGAGGCTGTCTTACTAATTAAAGTAGCAATTCCTTCACTCTGGGTTATAATGGAAACCAAGTTTGAAGAAGCCCAATGGGTCCAAGATTGTTATAAATAGTTGAACTTTATTAAATAAAAAAAGGCTAAAAGCTATTCAACATAGGCAGACATACTAGAAAAAAAATAATAATAGCGCATGATAAGAAAATTCATCCTAGGAAATTCCATGAGGGAGAATTAGTACTGAGAAGAATCCTGCCAGGATAAAAAGATCCTCGAGGGAAATAGGCATCTACTTAGGAAAGGCCTTATGTTGTCCAGAAGACATTTTCAGAAGGAGAATTAGTATTGGTAGAAATGGATGGAGGAATTCTACCAAACCCCATTAATTCTGATAATGTAAAAAAATATTATGCATAAAAGAGAGAGAAAAAAAAAGAAATAAAGAAAAAATGATGAAAACCCAAAAAGCATCAATTCCAAAAATAAAAAATAAAAAGAGGTAAAAACTTTAAAAGACATTTGTTTAAAAAAAATAAATAAAAACCCTAAAAGGGTATCCGATCAAAGATGATATAAAGGGGAGCTTTGAGTTGAAAACCCAAAATGATGGCTTAAGCATTTGAAAGGAATAGCCAAAACACATTTTGCCAGAAGACTAGGTCTAAAAAAGGTATAGTATGATCAGATACATTTTCAAGAGATGGATCTTCATGAAAGTAAACTTCCCATTTAGGAGAAATCTTTAAAAAAAACTAAATAGGAGATTGTGTTTATCTGAGTAATTTCTAAATCTTTGTTATACTTCACCATCATTTTAAAAATAACCAATATTCTATCTTCTTTCATTGTCGCAATACAAGAATATATTTTCATTTATACCTTCATTAAATAGCCTTTTTAACTATGCTAACATTTTTATTAAATGATAATTAACATTTTAAGCAAATGGAACTCGATGAACAAATGATAAATTAATCTTTTTTGTATTCCTTTGAACAAGATCAAAAACATTGCATGGACCTTAGTCAGTAATCCAAAGTCTTTCGGACATTCTAGGAAGAATTCGGTGGATAAACTACATATTCCCCATCATGCTCATCTTTTTCAACTTGTATCAATTAGTTTTGGCTATTGATGGAAATTTTAAAAACCATATATTCTTCACTATATTTTTCTTCTTTAGCTTGTATCAGTTTCTTTCGATTGTTAATGGGAAATTTTAAAGACATATATTCCTAATCATGTTTATTTTGTTAACTTCTAGATGATATTAGTGTATCATGTAGTTTGACTTGTTACAAACAAGTGTATATTATCCACAATGACCTCTAAAGATACCTTTAAATTCAAATTCAAGAAGATCCCCAATGCGTTTTGAAGATGCTTTCAATCTCCAAATAGACACATGGGCCCATTCCGTCAAATAAAGAAAAAATTATGTCCCATTTTTAAAAAGATAAATTCAACACTAAAATAGGTTGGATTAGACATTGATAAAGAAAATTAAATCTTGAAAATTCATCATATGCATTCCTCAGGCATTTGCATTCATATTTGGTAATTTGCAAATCTTAAGTTGAATATGATATTAGAAAGAGCCTTTCGGTACGTCAATTATTTTAGAACTGAAAGATAAACCTTGCATTCTATCAAGCAATTCAGAAATAAAGCATTTTCCCTTATTTGACTATATTGATTCTACCTTAGTCAAGCTTTTAGATTGAGGATTATATCTTGTTTACCTTTATTTGACTGTATCAGTTCTACCATGGTCAAACCTTTAGGTTGCATTCAGGTCATCCTTGTTTAACTGTATCGGTTTTACCCTATTTAGCCCTTGAAACTTAGTCATATTCATTTGATTATATTAGTTTCACCCTATTTAACCCTTTAGGCATAGGTTACATCATGTTCATCCTTTGTTTGGCTATGTCAGTTTTGCCTTGGTCAACCCTTAGACCGAGGTTACATTCTAATCACCTTCATTTGGCTTTATCGATTTTATCTTGGTCAACCCTGTAGACATAGGTTATATCCTATTACCCTCGTTTGACTATATTAGTTTTGCCTTAATCAACCATTGAACCAAGGTTACATTCTGGTCATCCTTATTTATTTGTATTAGTTCTAACATGGTTAACCCTTTAGAGCTAGGTAACATTGTGGTCATCTTTCATTTAACTATATCGGTATCATTGTAGTTAAGCTTTCAGACCTAGGTTACATCCTAGTTATCCTTGCTTGACTATATAAATTTTACCCTAGTTAACCCTTTAGACCTAGGTTATATCCTAGCCACCTTCATCTAACTGTATCAATTTTGCCTTAGTTAGCCATCTAGACCTAGGATTACATCCTAGTCACCTTTGCTTGACCGTATCGGTTTTACCTGGTTAACCCTTTTAAATCTATGTTACATCTTGGTCACCTTCATTTGACTACATTTATTTTGCCTTGGTCAACCCTTTAAACCTAGTATTATATCTTGTTCACCTTTATTTAACTATATTGGTTTTGCCCAGGTCAACCCTCTAGACATAGGTTTTGTACTGATCATCTTTATTTGACTGTATTAGTTTTGCCTTGGTTAATCTCTAGGCCTAGGATTATATCCTGTTCACCTTCGTTTAACTGCATTAGTTTTGCCCAGGTTAAGCCTTTAAGCCTAGGTTACATCTGGGTCATCTTTGTTTGACTTGATTGGTTTCACCCTAGTTGATCCATTAGAATCTAGTTACATCTTGGTCATCATCGTTTGATTGTATCGGTTTTGCCCTGATCAACCTTTTAAACTTTGTTTTCATCATAGTCTACTTTTTAATCTTAACCTAGTCTTGTCCTTTGTTATTTATTTTTAATAAATATATTTAATGAAGTTTTATTTTATTTTATTTTATTTTATTTTAAAAAACTTATAACTCAGAAAAAATTATGTCCCTTTAGTTTTTGCCCTATTCTTGATTCTCAGCAACGATCAAAGAGGGGCAGCTATAGTCAGCTAATTTCATCCGACTCTTTTTCCCAATAGTCTCAATTATTCGAGACTAGGAATATGGTTGTCGCTTCGATAGAGGTCAATCTCTGCTGGGTAATTTTCACATTTTTATAACTTATTCCATCACATATAGATGGCCGTATTGACACTTAACAGAAAAAATGTCATTTGAAAGCCGATCTCGAATAAAAGGGTGAATATTCGAAAAGAATTTTTTTAAAACATTTTCTTCCAAATTTGGAAAATCATTCCTGTAAATGATATCACGGTCAAATTTTTCATTTCTATAAATTTCTTGGGATTTTTTTTATAAAGCACAAAAAATTGACCATCGCATATGTTTGCCAATAGTTGTTCAATATTCATGCCAACATGCATTCCAAAAAAAACAATAAAAAAATTCAAGAAAAAATATGTATTGGTGTGTTTTACCACAAGGTGTCAAATTGTCAATTCTGTTAATTAATTTTGAATTTTTATACTATCGCAAATATTATGCTTGTGAAATTGTTTTAGTTAAATTTATTTTGGATTTCAAGATTTCATCTTTTTATTTTTGATAATTAATATTTTAGATAATATGTTGTACTTAACCCATTTTATATAATTTTCAATGTATTCTTTAAAATTTTCTCAATTTTAAAATACGAGCTTTCCTTCATTTGTAAAATTTTAGGTAAAATTTTGTCAAGTTATAAACTTCAAAATTCTTTAAATATTTTCATTTAACCACCATGAAATCAGTTATTAAAAATTTATTTTATTTTATGAGTTTTGCATTTTTTTGAATATTTTTATTTTCAAGATACAGAGTTTTTTAGAGAGGAATTTTTTGAGTTTAAGATTTTTAAAATTCATTAAATATTTTTATTAAATATATATTGAATTAGTTTTTAAACAATTTAGTTCATGACTTTTGCAATTTTTGTTCAAATAACAATTGTTTTCCATAAAGGTTTTCTTATAAAATTTTATGAGTTTTGAATTTTAGTTGTTTTTTTCTTGCACATAAGACTTCTCAAAGTTTTTCTTCTATAATTCAATACTTGAAATCTTTATAAAAAGAAATTTATTAATTTTATTTTAGGCAAAATCTCCTTAATGGGCCTAAAAACTTCAAATTTTGCAAATAGGTCCAATAAGCCCAATAATTTCTCAACAAGCCTAATGACATTACCAAGCCCATTTTAATCGCTAATTTTCCAACAAAGTCCACTAACTTTTTTCTTTTTTCTTTTTAATTTTCTATCAATTATTTTGATTCAATTTTTTTATGGAATTTTGATTGGAATTTTCACATGATTAAATTCTTAATTGGATTTATTATGTGAAATTTTGTTGAGTACATGAATTTTAATTTGTTATCATTTTTTCATGGAATTTCCAATTAGGCTTTTTATGCACCTTGATTGCATTTTTTTTTTGTACTTCTAAGATTGTGGTTGCTTGTAAATTTATAATGTAATTTTGTTTTTACATATATTAATTTTATAATTTGCTAATTTAGTTTCATAAAATTTAATATGATTGGAATTAAATTCCTTTCTAATTAATCTAGTTTCTTCCTAACCAGTTCCATCAAGTTGGCCAAAAATGACACATGATCTTCATGCCGCCTAAACTAGCATAATCATGGCAATAGGATGGTGGCTTGTAAGAAAAGAGGACAAGAGCATGGGCTTATGACACAACAATCATAATTTTCAATCTAACAAGTTAATAAATTATCAAATAAAAAAAACAAAACAAAGTGCATGATGAAAAAAATGAAAGTTTTGGCCAAGGAGGATTTTCATTCTCCTTGGTCGAATCATCGCTCTGATAAATAGGAGAGGATGTTTTTCATGGCTTCTCTTAGTTTAGAAGCCAAACACAAAAAAAATAAATAAATAAAATAAATAAACAAAGGAAAAGAAAGTAAAAAAGAAAAAAGAATTTAACTTATTTGAAAAGCGTTCAAGGTAGTTTTTTTTTTGAAAATTCATGTTGCTTATTTCATCTTCTTTTTTATTCATTTCATTTTCATCTTCTTGAATTCTTGATGGCAGTTCCATGATCCTTACTTATTAAGGTGATTAAGCTAAGTTTGGAAGTATGAACATTCCTTTTTGTTGTTGTTTAAATTTCATTAAAATCAAATTTTCAAAGTTAAAATCCTTTAAATCATGTTCATATGAGCTAAAATAAATTTTAATGTTGATGGACTTCGTGAATCACACATGGTTGTATTTAGCATTTATTTTATTTTATTTTTATGTTTAATTTATGACTTCTCTTTAATATTCATATCTTAAGAATTTTTATTATGTGCTGAGCTTGGTAGTATTCTACGATGATCTTAACGTGCATTTGGGTATAGTTTCATGAAAAGTGAATTTTTAGGGGTTATTTTGTTAGATAGTTGAAATTTCTGAGGTTAAATTTTTTTTTTTAATTTTTTAGGCCACTTAGTGGCTTTTTTGGTTCATGACAGCATTGGCAGGGGCTATTCCACAATTTTTCCATTTTTTAAAACCCATTTAAAGGTGTTTCCTAACTTCATTGAAACTTTAGGGGTTAAAAAAGTAAATTTTTAATTTTTAGGCTATTTAGGGGTATTTTTTATTTGGTCAAATCTTAAGGACTATTTTGTAATTTTTAAAAGTTTTTAAATTCATTTAAAGGTATCTACATGATCAAGTCAATTAGTAGTGTTTAGAAAGTAGATATTTTCAATTTTTAGGCATTTGGGGCATTTAACAATTTTAAAAAAAAATTAGGGATTTAGTTAAAAATATCATAAATTTTTTTAAGGCCATTGGTGCTTGGCTGAATCGTCCTATAGTCCTTAGGCGAATTTCTCATGTATTTTGGGTGTGTTTTAATATGTGTTACACATTTTAAATCATTTAAGACCAATTTGTAATTTTAGAAAAGTTTAAGGACCATTAGGGAAATCTAGCATTTTTTAGGTCAAAATGTTCATGTTTAGCATGGAATCATTCACTTAGATTATTTTAAATATTTTTAGCATTCCATTGATCCTCCGGTGGGGTGCTAGAAATATTAAAACCTTTCATATTCTTTCGATTCTCTATTAGGATACGAACTATAATTTCTAAAAATTTAGGGACTTAATGGCATTTTTGCCTTTAGGTTACTTTAAAATGAAAACCACCCATTCAAGGTATATTAGGCCAAAAGATTATTTTTAGCATTTTTTAGTCAATTTAGAACTAATATTTATTCTTGAGAAATTTAGGGACCCGTTAGCAACTTTTGTACTTTAGGTCATTTTTGTCATATAAATTAATCATTTAAAGTAAAAATCATCATTACTTGGCTTTTCATGTTCTTTAGAGTTGCTCGAATACTCTACGTCAAAAATGCACCCTAGAGGCATTTTTGCAATTTCTTTAGAACTAAGTCCTAGGTAGTCGTCGGGATGCTTTTATGCCAATGATGCATTTAGGATAGGTTCACCTTTCTATGATTGCTTTCAAGTTTTTAAGGGTTATTGTGATACTTTCACGTCGAAGGTATACCCTAAGGGCATTTTGATAATTTCTTTCAAGCTGAGTCCTAGGTAGTCATCAGGATGCTTTTATGCCAAAGATGTACATTTAGTATAGGATCACCTTTTTATAAGCCTTTTCGTGTCTTTTAAGGTTGTTAGGATACTTTCATGTCAAGGGTATACCTTCAAGGCATTCTAGTAATTTCATTTGAGTCTAGTCTTAAGTATTCATTAGGATGTTTTTATGCCAAAGATGTATATTTAGGATAGGTTCACCTTTACATGATCATTTTTTTAGTCTTTTAAGGTTACCAGGATACTCTCACGTCAAAAGTACACCTGGGGTATTTTGGTAATTTCCTTAAAATCGATTCTTAGGTAGTCATCGGGATGCTTTTTATGCCAAAAATGTGGATTTAGGATAGTTTCACCTTTTATGATCGCTTTTAAGTCTTTTAAAGTTACGAAGATACTTTCGTGTCGAAGCTACACTCTAGAGGCATTATGGTAATTTTCTTAGAATCGAGTCTTTGGTAGTCATATGATGCTTTTATGCCAAGATGTGCATTTAGGATGGGTTCACCTTTTTATGATCATTTTGAGTTTTTAGGGTTATTAGGATACTTTTGCTTCGAAAGTATACCTTAAAGGCATTTTGGTAATTTCTCTATAATCGAGTCCTAAATAGTCATCAAGATGCTTTTATGCCAAAGATGTAAATTTGAGATAGGTTTGCCTTTTTGTAATCCTTTTTAGATCCTTTAGGGTTGCTAGGATACTTTCATGTTGGAAGTATTGCCTAAGGGCATTTTGGTAATTTTACATAAAAAAGCAAGTTGTACGTGACTGCTAGGATATTTTCATGTAAAGGTACATATTAGTAATATATTTATCGTTTTAGATTGCTATTAGGATGTTTTATAAATATTTTCTATAAAATATAAAATTTTTTTAGAAAATTAAGATGATATCTCCAAGTTAGAATAATACATGAAATTTATCCCAAAATATGAGAGAGGTTCTATGGATTATTTTAATAACAACATATCTTTTTCAAAATGAAAATTTAGATATTTATAAATTTAAAAAAAAAACTTTTCACATTCTTCTAGCCCTCTGCGGGGTGCGAAAGATATTTTGAATTTTAAAATATTTTATCTTCCTCTGGTTTTTTGTTAGGATAAAAAAGAGAACGATAAAAATCTTTCATGTTCCATTGGTCCTCCAATGGAGTGCGAAATAGATTTTAATTTTCGAACATTTAAAAACCCAATTTTCCTAACACAAAATAATAAATTGTTTTATAAATTATTATTTCAGGAATTTATAATTAAATGCCCTATGGCGAAACCAAATAAAAATTAAAATTCAGGTTGACATGTAATTAATAAGATACACAGATTTTTGGGCATCACGAGAGAACCAATCCTTACTTGTGATTGTAACTGACTCCCAGACCTTTTCATATGATGTTTGGTATGATTGTAGATATCAAAGTTAGTTTTCTAGGGTTTTGTAACCCTCAAAATATGAACTCCAATAGGTGACCAATCTTACCTAGCCGAAATAGATTAGTGTTGACTCTAAATAAATTATCATTTTGTAATGACTATTTAAGGTTAAGTCGAGTAAGCGATTCATTTCGACCACCTAGTCCCCAAAAATAAGAAAATGTCAATAATGATATGGCCTATAGAAATAAGAAAATATAAAATAGTGCTAAATTTACAATTATAGGAGTGAGGGCCATTTAAGTTGAGCTTGGTCAAGATTTGTACCTAGGCCACATTGTGACAGTATGTTCATGTGTCTTAAAGAGTCTCATGCCATAAAATGTTGTCTTGACAACTCCAACTTGCATTCCTTTGTTTAAATATGTTCATATCATTTTCGTACACCTTATTTGTTATCTTTTTGCATTTTTGTCATCTATTTCCATGTCAAAATGTCATCTTTGTGTGTTTGCATGTTTAGTCCAAGTGCATCTTTGTGTTTGTTTTATTTGTTCATGAAATCTCTGTCAAAATGCTTATTTGTTTCCTAAAAACCCGATTTTCAGAAAAATCCCCCAAGTTCATTCTACCTTCAATAGATGAAGAATAACATAGATTTAATGTTTTCAGAAAATTGGTCTTCCAATTTCAGGGGCAAATGAAATATTTTAGCTCTAGATTTATGGTAAGAAAAGTTTAAAGATGTTGTTTTTCCAAGCAAAATGACCTATTTCAGTTAAAAAAAATACTAAGCCTTGATCTTAAGTTTAACACCTTTAATGGTTGTTTAAAGATGGCATGGTCAACAGGTTGTTTCATCATCCCAAACTCCTCCGAGATTGTAAAATGAACTCATGATGCTTGGTCATTCTTCCTCTATGTTGTAGACATTTGAATATCAGCACAAGCCCTTTAGACTCGGATTAAGGCTTGAGACAAAAATATATCTTGTACAAATTTTCGGTTTCATATTTTCAAAATATAAAAAAAAAAGGAACCTTTTCTTTTCAAACATAAAAAATTTTCATCTTTGGGGATAATCTAATCCCACTGCTTTAAGGGGATACTCCAACCTCGTTCTTCATAAAAAAAACTTAAATTTTCTCTTTATTCTTAAATATTTTCATAATTTTATCTTTGAGGATACTCCAACCCCACCTTTTCGAGGGGATACTCCAACCCCATTTTTACTTAAAATGTCCTAAAATTTTTTCTTTTTTGGATGCCTCAGATTGCTTTGAGTTAAATCTTTTTTGTTTCACAAATTACCATCAAATCCAAACCTATCTCTAAATTGTCATCCTGTTTATTCTTCAATGATTAAAGATAATTATACGACACATTCCGATCGTCCCTTATTTTTATGCTTTTTTGTTTGAGGTTGTTTGTTTATGATGTTATTATATTCTTTGTCATCTTACTAACACGTTTCTTTTTTGTAGTGATTATTGTGCATTCATATTTAAAATTCATTTTCCAATAAAGTTAAAAAGGCAATGTTCATTGTTGGTATCTCTTAAGTGCCTAATATGAAATGTCCAAATTTTCAAAATCCAATCCGGATATTATTTTCATAAAAAAATTCCTATGTTCGTCACACCTCTAAGACACATAGGTGATCTAATTTTCTTTTGAAAAAACTCGGATCTACAATTTACAAAATCTTATGCATTAAAGGGGATTATTTCTAAATAATGACCAAATGGAACCGACTAAGCCTAAACCGAAGTGAGATATAGTTAGTAGGTGCTGATTTCGGGCATCGTAGGGTGCTAATCTTTCCCTATGCATAACTGATTCTCAAACCCAACTAATGAATCTCTGAACTTTGTAGACCTTAAGATCAATGTTTCGAGCTTCATAACTTAGAATATTGTTTTCAATAGGCATTCGATCCTACCTAGCCCAAAATGATCAATGGTGACTCTAAGTTTACGACCACTTTATGGTGACCATTTCAGTCTAGTTGGATAAGTGATTCACTCGATGGTCTCTCCCTTTCATACTACTATGCCTAATTCAAATTCCGATCATGGGAAAATTCAAAGGCTCGACCACATTCAACCATCATATATTTTCAAGTCAAGCATGCTAAGCCCTTTAGATTGTCTAAACTTTTAAAGGCATGGCACGTGGTGATAGCTTGGCAACTCCCCTACGGACTTGGAAAGTTAAGCCTATGGCTAGCTATTTTCACTTAGTTCTTAGTTTTTCGATCTCCATACTTATTTAGATATAATTCCCTTATATTCTATCTACTAATCTCTATCTTTAATGTTTTATCTTATGATTGTTAGGGATTACTCATTTCCAAATAAATAGCAACTTAAATAAATATGGTTATATAGGAGTAAAACAAAAAGGTTTGATTATTTCCCCAACGCACACTGTGCACTTGCATTTGCACTAGATTCCCACCAAACACCATGGTAAGGTTAGTATCCTAATTATTAGAAGGAAGTGAGCCATTCACTTTCTTGAGTAAACTTCTGTTAGGCATGGCAAGATCTTTTGAGGTGTAAATTACCTATGTCTTTTTGGAGTACCCCTCTGCATTTATGTAAGGAAATGCATCCATTAAATCGAACTGGTTCCTTCAAACCCGCAACAGGCCTAGGATTGGGTGCCTCGTCTATCCTTATTGTATGTAGGAGTGATTCAGATATTGAATTAGGCATCAACTTAAACCTATATAGTGAACTCTACGAGGTAAACCATGTCAAACCATATCGGATTGTTGCTAGAATAACTCAAAGAGTAGGACCACTCGGGGAAACATTTTTTACCTTTACTCTTATATACGATGGTTATGTGAGTAATGATGGGTTAACATTGTCATCCACGTTTATCATTTTTATTTTCATGATCATTCCTTTAAAGTATACCATTACGTTGATGCCAAATCCTCTTTAATAAATGGTAAGAACAAACAAATGCCATTACCTGCAATGCCATTTTAAAATCGTTATATCTGACCAAAATAAACCATCATGTTACCTGAACAATGGCTTAGCATGTACAACATAGATGGTGATGAATGAATGCCACATTTAAATGGTCAATTTTAGTCCTTGTGAGGTATCATGTTGCTTCATGAAGAGGCAATTTTTAATGTGGACATGTCACTATGCTACCTATTTAATGTGTCAACATTCATGATCATCATGTCTACATCAGCCATCGTATCACTTGTTCTTGGGGCAAATTTTGTAATGCACTTTTATTGCTATTCTTTCATTTCTTTATCTTTATGACTATTATTTTGTATGGTTACTAACTCATTTCTTTATTATTTTTTTTTTTGCTTTTCTTTATCACACGTGCATTATTTCATCATAATCATCATTATCATGGCACAATTGGATAATGGTTTAGTGTTTATCAAGGGGTGTCTATGATGGAGTAATAGTCTACTTTAGATCTAAAGCCTTTTAAGGAAGTTCAAGCATGGTCAAGTGCCAGTAGCGTGAAGATAGGGACATCTTTAAATTAAAGATATTTTAACAGTGCATGAAAGGGTCAAGATAGGGTACCATCAGAATGATTGGCAAGAGCTAAAGTATGTATGGACCATTGAGATAATACGGAGAAAGAATTATTCTCAAAGAGATAGAGAGACATTGCTCTTCTACTCCAAGTTTATTTAGATGTTGTAAGCTTTATCTCAGTTTTAGAATGCAACATATCGATGTTTCGCTTTCAATCATAAAGATATGGTCCCTACAATTAATGAATGCACTATGTTACTTAACATTGAAAGAGCCAAGGTTGATAAAATATACGGCAAGACTTTGAACCCTCTAACGTTTAAGAAAAAACTAGCCCAGATTTTTGATGCGCTAGAGACTTAGATTGAGAGTCACATTAGGACGAAGGGGAACATTGAGTGCATCTTATGGTCTAGTTTGAAGGAAATAATGGTGAATGCTGTTGACCTCTGAAAAATCCAAGATAACTATTCTCTGGCAATATATAGTCTAGTCATATTTCCAAAAAGCATTAGGCTATGTACGAGCTACAATAGTAGATCTCTTCTCTCGGTTATGTTGCAACATCAATTCCGCATCAGTTATCATTGCTAAAACCATTCAAGCTTTTAGTTTTTGCAAGAAAATCGATACAAGTCACTTCATTGGATGCGCACCACTTCTTCATATTTAGCTTGTCAGTCACATTTACCTCAAAGAAAATAGAATGTCGTACAACTTCTTGCCTAACTTTAGCTCTATTTCTGAGATACTTGAGAACGAATGACCTCAAGATAAGTTCAAAAAGCAATGGGTCCAAAAATTTCAAAACTTCAAAGGGGAAAGAGTGACATGGAAGGTCATTTAGTTTTCCCTATAAATGGTCTTTTATCAATGCAAAGATTATAGTATTATAGGGAAGCACTAGCTATACACCTATTTTGGTTCTCTGATAATTCTAGTGTCGATAATTCATCCTTTTCACCTAAGACCTAGAGTTATCAGATTTCGACTATGGTGAGCCTAATTATAAGTCAAAAGTTTAGCTAGCCTTTTAAGCAAGGAAACAAACCCACTGTATGGAGAGATATTGGAGAAAGAGTAGTATGACCTCAGGATATGATGAATGGAGGATCCGTTATATTAATGATGCCTTACCCCTATTTAATGTTAGCACACATGAATATTGGTTGATGAATTCCCTTCTAAGATCAAATTGCTTAAGTGAGAGTTTGAACTAGAAAAGGCAGAGATTGCTTAAAGGAAGAGAAAGGTCAATTAGAAATAGAGCTCGACCTCTAAGATGGTGAGCTGAACCAGATTATGAAAGATAATAATTGTCTCAAAGAAGATATCAAAAGTTTGAGAAAATATTATGTGGCATTTAGCAATACAAGGAAGTTTCAATACCTTGGAAAGTCATAAATTGAGTAGGAAGTAGAAATTAATACCCTTAAGAAAGAATTGCAATGATGTAAAGAAGATGTTAGAGTTAATAGGGAAAAAATCATTATAACTTATGCCCTCGTATCTATATATCAGCGAAAGAATGGACAATTAGAAGCTCGAATTCAAGATTTGAAGGTAAACCATGTTAAGAATGAGACTCTAATACTCAAAATTTAAAAGTTAGAGCATTCTCTTCAAGCTTGCTAAGACTAAATTGATGAACTAGTCGGAGCCTCTGAATAGCAAGAGCAAGAATGGCTTCAAGTGGCTGATCACATATGCCAAAACCATCATAACTATTATTGTCATCTTACCGAGCAAATTCAAGTGGCTCAGTTAGAAGCCAAAGACATAATGGATATGGCGCCATCCTTGACTTGCAATATTCTACCTATTGGAGACCATGGGTAAGATTTTTTGTATTTCTTAGACTATGAAATCAAGCAATGTAACCGTATTAGGCATTTCTGAACGTAATCATGTGTAATCGAGACATTTTATTGCTTTAATGAAAGGCGCTATTGGTGGAGTTGCCCCTTAATCCAATTGTCATTTTTTGCATTTGCATGACTACCCTAATTCTTTCGTTTTTCTTATTCATTCATTTATCTTCATCATCTCATATTCACTCTCATTGCATCAAACATATGCATGGCATATCATAAAAGCCTAATCCAGTAATAATTTAAAGTAAAGGTGCTCTAAAACATAAAACTTATAGTTTGTCATCAGTATAACACTTGCAATCGTCAAAAAGTGATGGTAAATAATCACCAAGCTTGCATTGAGAGACTTAAACTTAAGTATAGGGAGTTTTAAGAGCAATCACTCTGTAGGAATAAAGAACTTCAAATTTAGATTGTCGAGTTAACTATACTGTTGTTTGAGGCTTTAATGAAAAAAAGGCAAACAAAGTCCATGCAAGAAAGAAACCTACCAATCCTAAAAGTAATTTGAATAGTGGTACTAAAGCCTTCAATGCTTAGGAAGGGGCATTATGTGGAAAACATCCTTTTGTAACAAATATCCATCAACTCAACCATTTATTTACATCAACCCTGCGATAGCATCTCATCTGGTTTAAGGATTTTAGGGTGCATGCTTTTCATCGGTAAGACCCATAGTCCTAGATCTCGATGAACAAATAGAACAAGAAAAGCTAAGAGGTCATTAAAAAGTGATGAAAACTTGAGCAAATATCAATCACTAGAGAAATGCCTTCGAGCTATTGAAGGAAATAACAAATTTGGGATTATGGACATAAAATTGTTGGGGTTGGTTTCGAGTGTCTTGGAAGGGACATTATGTGGAAAACATCCTTTTGTAACAAATATCCATCAACTCAACCATTTATTTACATCAACCCTGCGATAGCATCTCATCTGGTTTAAGGATTTTAGGGTGCATGCTTTTCATCGGTAAGACCCATAGTCCTAGATCTCGATGAACAAATAGAACAAGAAAAGCTAAGAGGTCATTAAAAAGTGATGAAAACTTGAGCAAATATCAATCATTAGAGAAATGCCTTCGAGCTATTAAAGGAAATGACAAATTTGGGATTATGGACATAAAATTGTTGGGGTTGGTTTCGAGTGTCTTGGAAGGGGCATTATGTGGAAAACATCCTTTTGTAACAAATATCCATCAACTCAACCATTTATTTACATCAACCCTGCGATAGCATCTCATCTGGTTTAAGGATTTTAGGGTGCATGCTTTTCATCGGTAAGACCCATAGTCCTAGATCTCGATGAACAAATAGAACAAGAAAAGCTAAGAGGTCATTAAAAAGTGATGAAAACTTAAGCAAATATCAGTCACTAGAGAAATGCCTTCGAGCTATTGAAGGAAATGACAAATTTGGGATTATGGACATAAAATTGTTGGGGTTGGTTTCGAGTGTCATTATCCTACCTAAGTTCAAAGGGCTTGATTTTGAAAAATACAATAAGACACTGACCCTATTATCCATCTTCACATGTATTATAAAAAATAATCAGGTATAAACAGAACAAGAAGCTATTGATTGATTACGTTCAAGATAGTCTGACTAGGGCAGCTATTCGATACTATATAGGGCTTGATCTCATAAGAATTTAAACATAAGCAGATTTGGCCCTCGCTTTCTTGAGCAATATAAGCACGTGTCTGATTGGTCTCTAGATCACCTCTCCCTTATGAACATGGAAAAGAAATCCTTTGAGAGCTTTAAATAATATGTCAAAAGGTGAGGAGAGAAGGCAGCTCAAGTTTATCCCATTTTAACTGAAAAAGAAATGATGATTATGTCTGTCAGCACCATATGATCTCCCTACTATGAAAGGCTAATAGGAAATACCACAAAAAATTTTGCTGATATGGTTATATAAAGTGAAGTGATGGAAAATGCTATCAAAAGTGTAGGATATCCGTTAGAGAATCATCCATGTCAGTTAAAAAGTCAATAAAAAAAGGTAAAGAGAAAGAGATAAATGCTGTTAGCAAAAGTCATGCCAAGTTTAATTGAAATCCACATCCGACGTAGGCTGTGTGTCTTCCAAACTTGTTAAATCCAAATCTTTACCTTTAGTCGCCCATGCCACAACCGATTTGTGCCACCGGGTTTGCTCCAACAATGAGCTTTTCACCACATTTTGTTCAAAACATAGCCTAGAGTACATAATCTTGTAACATGAATAATGGAAGAGCTTCAAACTATTAACAAGCACCCCGAAAAAGGGAGCACTTTGAACCACTCCCTTACTCCTATAAAGAGAATTACTCTCGTTTATTGGTAGGTCAACATGGCCCTAGTATTCACAAACCCAAAATCATTACTATACCACAAATGGTACGATGAGAATGCCTATTGTTAGTACCATGCTAGAGCACAAGGCCATTCTATTAAGGAATTACACATCATTTAATGGAAAGGTATAATAAGAGCCTGGATCAAATGCTGGAGCCAATCCATTCCCTAACCATGTCAAACTGAGAGTGAATGCGATAACAGAAAGGAAATGTTATTAGGTCTAAAGAAGCATTACAGAAGTCAAAACATCGATAGGTAAAGTCTGGCGAGCTTTTATGAGGGCCATAATAGTCTCAAAGATTAGAGCAAAGAAATCGTTAGGCCATCTTGCTACCATTATAGTCACGGGCACAATTTGCAACATTACCCATCATTTTTAGAAATGGTCCAAGGGATGATAGACCAATCTGAGATTACATTCTATGAGGCATGGGAAGAAATTAATTTTCTATTAATGCCACAGATAAGGAGAGGCCTACCGATAACTGGATATCAAGTTATCTGTCTCTTATAAGCATGGAAAAGAGAGCTGATAAAGGTTTTAGGCTATATGCTTTGAGATGAACGGAGAAAGCTACCTAGAATTATCCTTTATTGATAGAAAGAGAGATGATTACTAGATTCATCTACACATTGCAATCCTTTTATTATGAAATTGTAGCAAAAAACCTTCTACAAGCTTCATGGACATAGTCGTACTTTATGGAATGATTGATGAGGCCATAAAAAATGAACCAGGTATAAAAATATCTGCAAAGACAAAAGGAAAGAAAAAATAAAGGCCACTGAACAACCAAAATATGGCATTGAAGCTAGTTCATCTCAAACTGGTGCTAAGTTGATCTAAGTAAAATGGCTATTGAAGAGAACTACAAGATTGTAGAAAACATAGAGGAGGTCTGAATGCCAATGAATTTGGTTTGGCTAATCCTAGTGCAAGCTAAATTGTTTAATGTAGCTAAAAACATAAAGGAAAAAATTGATGACTTCTGTGATGTCCATACTGTTACGGCCATACTCTTCGAACTAGTAAAAAGTTTCGCACTATGGTTCAAAAGATGATGAACAAGGGTAGCATTAAATTCTATGATGAAAAGCAAACCCAATATATTGAGTCTGTAAATGCAATATAATCTATTAACACTATGGAAAAGGAAAAGGGCACTTTTTATGGGATTGAAAGGCCATTGATCTTGTTTGATAACCGACCATAAGTCAAAGTTACCCTGTTCAATTTGTACCAAGGATACTTATTCAACTTTTATCTCTTTTCTATTACAAAGACAATAAAGTGGTTCCCTGGAATAGTGAAAACAAAACTGTAATCATTGAAGTATGTAGTTAACAAGCTGTAAACATTAACCTTTCTGGGGTTAGCCACCTAACTTGGAATAGCAGATGTTATGCCCCAGCAACATCAAAAAATGAAACTTAATAAGAGAATACTAATCTCTTCTTCAAGTACCAAAATCTGTAACCAAAAAACAAAATTAGATAACTATCAAGGAGCCAGAGAATGAAAAAGAAGCTAAAGAATCAAGCATAGAGAATACAGTATCATTGATCAGTTGAATGAGCAACCTACCAAGATATTTGTGTTGTCACTGCTATTGAATTCTGAAGCTCACAGGACTGCACTCTTTAAGGTTTTGAATGGGAAGTCAGTTAGATTACCTAGTGAGAGCTTGGATTCACTCTACGGGGGCAGTACATCATCTTTGCACCAAAAATTGAAATTCTTTATTAAAAACAAACTTGTCAATATTAGAGGAAAAGAAGATATCATTGCTGCTACCTTAACTGATGCCTTATATGCTGAGCCTAACAAAGATATCCTAGAATCCTCTTTCCAATGCTTTGAGTTTGTCCATGCAACTTATGTCAAAGAAGAGTTAACAATGGTTGAGCCTCATCTATTAAAGAGTACTCATATGGGTCTGAAATTAACTATTGATAAACGTACCCCAGGTAGAAAAGAATTCAAAAAACACCTCTAAGGGATTGCCGAAGCCTCGAAAGTTGTCAACCAAATCTACAAAAGAGAGCTAAGATTCAAGCATAATGCATGACAAAAAAGAAAACAACCTCAAAAAAGTTATGGAAAGAGGATGGCCTATTTGTCAAAACAAGACGTAGAGTATGAACCAATGATATTTCCACACTTCGAGAAAGTTTTCACCGAAGAGGACATGCAAATATTGGCTCCACTAATGCTATGCTTATATTGAATAAGTTATTTGGGGATTTCACCATTGATGCAATTGATGAGCTGGAGATGTCAACCATAAGCATAGAGACTAGTCTGTGCCTTCCAAGATTTGTTCTAAGTGTTGGGACTGAGATTGAGATTCATGTACTGTTCAATTTTATTTCAAAGTATGCTATGAATTAAGCCAACGTGCTTTCACCCAAAAGCGTTGTAGGATCTTTTGTATAGGCATCTTTTATTGAGTATTATGCATTTCACTCTTTATGTTTATAGTTCTTATTATCTCTTAAACCTTTTTCTTCATATTTTTCCACCTATATTGTTCTTTTTTTTCCATATTTTTAGGTACTTCAATGAAGCTGACATGAATATTCATATGGAAACTTAAAAAATCAATTTCGAGAAGCCAAATTATGCTAGTGATGTGAAGTTAGAAGATAATCCTAAAGAGAACCCCACACCTCTAGACCTATTGAGACTAATTGAATAGAAAAAAATAGATATTGCTTCATAAAGAAATAACTAAAACCTTAAACCTTATAACAATAAAAAATCTAAAAAAAGTTAAAATCTAAACCTCCTATCAACTCGAGCTGAACTAGTAAGTCTCTTCCAAGAATGTCGAGATGTGTTTCCCTGGTCCTACCAAGACATGCCTAGATTAGACATCAACATTATAGTCTATAGACTAACCGTTAAACCTGAGTGTAAGCCTATAGAACAAAAGCTTTAAAGGATGAAGCCTAAAATGCTTCTAAAGATAGAAAAATTGAAAAAACAATTTGAAGCAGGATTTCTCGAGGTAGCCAAATGTCCTAAATGGGTAGCTAATATAGTCCCAGTTTCAAAAAAGGATGGTAAAGTGCGAATGTGTGTAGATTATTGGGACTTAAATGAAGCCAGCCCCAAAGATAATTTCCCTCTACTTCACATTGATACCCTAGTAGACAACACAACCAAAAACATACTATTTTCCTTCATAGATGGATTTTCCGGCTATAATCAAATCAAAATGGCAGTTAAAGACATGGAAAATACCATACTTGTAACCATGTGTGGTACTTTTTGAATATCAGGGCTTAAGAATATCAGGGCAAACTATTAGAGGGCAATAGTAACATTCTTCCATGACCGTATGTGCAACGAAATATAGGTCTACATGGATGATATGATCGCTAAATCGCCAAAAGAGAGTAAACATGTTGCAAATTTATGAAAACTCTTTAAACCGCGTCGCAAATACTAGCTCAAATTAAATCTCGTAAAATGCACTTTCAGTGTCACATCTAGCAAATTATTAGGCCTTATTATGAGTGAGAAAGGGATAGAAGTTGATCCTAGTAAGGTCAAGGCCATTTAGAATCTGCTGCCACCTTGATCTTAAAAGGAAGTGAAAAGTTTCTTGGAAAGGTTGAACTACATAGCCTGATTCATATCTCAATTGATCAAAAAAATGTGACCCAATCTTTTAGCTACTTCGATAAAGAAGTCCTACATGAAGAATGCCAAAAAACTTTCGACAAGGTCAAACATTACCTTTTGAGCTTTTCGATGCTTGTGCCATTAGTGCATGACTAATCATTAATCCTATATCTATCCGCTTTTGATAAGTCGATAGGCTATGTATTAGGTCAACATGATAAGTTGGGCAAAAAGGAATAGGCTATTTACTACTTGAGCAAAAAGTTCACAGAATATGAAATAATTATTCATTTATAGAAAAGCTATGCTGTGCTCTAACTTGGATGACACAAAGGTTAAGATAATACGCATTGTACGACACTATATGGCTAATAGCTTAACAATATCCCATCAAGTATTTGTGCGAAGCTTCTACCTTGCCAAGAAGGTTAATCAAGTGGCAAGTCTTGCTTTTAGAGTATGACATCGTGTACATAATCAAAAAGCCATAAAAGGTAATGCAACAGTGGATTTCATGGCAAGCCGAATAGATGACTATCAGCCTTTAGACTTCAATTTTTGAATGAAGATTTGGTGTGGATATCTAAAGCAGAGAACATTATCGAGTGTCATCTATCTTGGAAAATGTACTTCGATGAAGCTTAAAATGCATTTAGGCATGGAATTGGGGCAATTCTTATGCCGCATGATGGAAACCACTATGCCTTCACTGCAAGGTTGAACTTCGATTGTACCAACAATATAGTTGAATATGATGCATACAACATGGGACTCCAAGCAGCCATTAAAAAGGGCATTCGAAAACTGCAAGAATTTAACATATTCAGCCCTCATTATTTACCAACTAAAAAGAGAATGGCAAATGAGCAATGCTGAATTGATCAACTATGAAAATAATCTAATCTTAAAACTTAGAAAAGAGTTTGATGATACTAGTTTTCAACATCTACCTCGAGAAGAGAATTGAATTGCTGATACCTTAGCCACCTTATTGTCTATGTTCAAAGTTAATCGAGAATCAAACATTGCTCTTATTTAGATAAGTATCTATATAGCCCCAGCACATTGTCAGAATGTTGAAGAAAAGAATGGTGGCTTGCGATGGTATCATGACATCCTTCAATAGATCAAAGATCAATGATACCCAAAAGTCACCACCGTAATTAATAAGAGAAGCATTCGACAATTAGCTGCAAGCTTCATTTTGGATGGTGGGATTTTGTACAAGAAAGGTTGGGATCAAGTGCTACTCCAATGCATGGATGCCTCTAAAGCCAAAAGAATACTTGAAAAAGTTCATGAAGTAATTTGTTATACATATGCTAATGGACACTAAATGGCAAAGCAAGTCATGAGATTAGGCTACTATTGGTTGACTCTTGAAAAGGATTGCACTAACTAAGCACAAAAATGCCACAAATGCCAAATCTACACTGACAAAATCCAAATCGCACTAACACTTCTACATGTTATGACAATTTTATGACCTTTTTCTATATGGGGCATGGACATGATCAGATCGATACCCATAAGGCTTCTAATGGGCATTGCTTTATTTTGGTCTTTATTGATTATTTCACCAAGGGGTAGAGTTAGCTTTATATGCCAATGTCACCAAATCAGTCGTATGCAAAGTTATAAAGTGAGACATCATTTTTAGATATCGTCTTCCTGATCAAATCATTACTGATAATGCACAAAACTTGAAAAAAAAAAATGATGTAAGTAGTCTGCTCCCAGTTTAAAATTCAATTTAGAAACTTTATCCTATACTATCCAAAAATGAATAAGGTAGTTAAAGCAACCAGTAAGAATATCAAAAAGATAGTTGAAAAGATGGTGGAGACGTACAAAGATTGGCATGAAAAGCTACTTTTTGTATTACATGCCTATGGCACAACAATATGAAGTTCCACAGGTGCTACCTTATTCTTCTTGGTCTATGGCATAGAGGCTATCCTACCAATCAAGGTTGAAATCTCTTCACTTAGAGTCTTGATGGAATCATAACTTGAAGAGGTTGAATAGGTTAAGAACCAATATGAGCAATTCAATCTCAATGAAGACAAAAAAAAAAGCCATCTATCATGGGCAGATGTATCAAAAGCACATGATGAAAGCCCATGACAAAAAGGCCCAACCTCATCAGTTTTGAGAAGGTGACTTGGTACTCAAACAAATTCTCCTAATCCATAAAGATGCTCAAGGAAAATAGATCCCAAATTAGGAAGGGCTATACATGGTGAAACATGTATTTTCTGGAGGAGCCTTAATTTTAACCAAGATGGATGGTAGTAACCTACCCAACCCTGTGAACTCTGATTCTGTTAAGAAATATTATACCTAAGAGGATTTTAAGATGAAAACTTAAAAGGGCATCTTATTTTTTTTCTCCTGCCACTCTTAAAATAAAGAAGAGCTAGCTTGCGTTGAAAACCCAATAAGGTAGCTTAAGTGACCAGAGCTTCTTTACTCAAACCAAAACAAGCCTTAACTACCACTAACTTAGATTAAAACCAATTTACCCAACAATCACTGTCCTAACCAAGACACCAAATCATAATCCAATTCACTTATTCTGTGTTGACCTCCACCACCAAATCTTATCTTGACTTGTACCCAAAAAATGAATATAACTTAACTTTGAGGCCTTTGTCCCACCATAGGGTAACTGAGGAATCTTCTTGTAAGTCAGCTAGCACTAAAAGGATTAATCACGCGAGAGAAGTCTCTGAAAGCATTCAATAGAGGATTTATGTCATCAGCATCAGAAGCCAGTCGACTAGGAAGACCTCTCTTATCTCTTTTGTATTTCAAAATATTTCATAATGTCAAAAGTTTGCCATAATTTGTACTTACTTTCCTTGAAAAAATACAATTACTTGATTTATTACAAAATCTTTTCGTAACCCATACATTCCATGTTGCATCATGTTTGTCATTTAATCAATGATGCTCGATCAATGAACGCAATTAATAACTGGATTTCCTAACATAACTTGAAAAGATAGAATTTCGCAGGAATTTTTGTTTCATGTCTAAGGAAAATGGTGGAAAGAAAAACTTTTCTTGCAAAACGAAAGCATCAATATCATGTATAACTTTTCTTGCAAAACCAAAGCATCAATATCATGTATCCCAATGAGGAGAATATGTTTATAATGCCTAATCACCAAAAGAATGGAGATTATTATGAGAATCTAGGTTTGTCCTATTTATGGGACGAACATTGATTCTAAGAAAAATGGTGGAAATAAAAGCTTTTCTTGCAAAACCAAAGCATCAAAACTGTGTACCCTAGTGAAGAGAATGTATTTATAGTGCCTAATCGCCAAAAGAATTTATACAACTACTATAATTCAAGTTTGTCCCATTTGACAGATGAACATTGATTCTAATTAAAATGGTGTGAAAAAAATTTTTCTTGTGAAACCAGAGCATCAATATCATGCAACATAAAGAGGAAAATGTGTTTATAGTGCCTAATTACCAAAGGATGAACATTATTACTAGAACCCATAATTGTCTGATTTGGCAGACGAACTTTGATTCTAAGGAAAATGGTGGAAAAAAAAAGATTTTCTTACAAAATCATAGCATGAAAATTGTTTATCCCAATGAAGAGATTGTGTTTATAGCAGCCACTCACCAAAAGAATAGAGATTATTATGAGAACCTAGGTTTGTCCCATTTAAGGGATGAACTTTGATTTTAAGGAAAATAGTAGAACGAAAAGCTTTTCCTAAAAACCAAGCACCAAAACCATGTATCCCAATAAGGAGAATGTGCTTGTTGTGCCCAATCACAAAAGGAATGAAGATTATAACGAGAATCTAAGTTTGTCCCACTTGATGGATGAACTCTGATTCTAATGAAAATGGTGGAAAAAAGTTTTCTTTTGAGATCAAAGCATCGATATGGCATATCCCAATAAAGAGAATGTGTTTATAGTGCTAATAACAAAAAAATGAAGATTATTATGAGAATCTAGGTTTCTCCCATTTGAAGAATGAACTTTGATTCTAAGGAAAATGGTAGAAAAAAAAACTTTTCTTACAAAACCAAAGCATCAAAATCTTTTACCCAATAAGAATAATGTGTTTATAGCGCCCAATCACCAAAAGAATAGAGATTATTATAAGAATCTAGGTTTATCCCATTTGAGGTATTAACTTTGATTCTAAGGAAAATGGTGGAAAGCAAAGCTTGCTTTATAAGCAAAAGCATTAAAACTATGTATCCCAATAAGGAGAATGTGCTTATAGTGCCTATTCTCAAAAAGAGTGGAGATCATTATGAGAATCCAGGTTTGTCCTATTTGATGGACGAACATTGGTTTTAATGAAAATGGTGGAAAAAAAAGCTTTATTTTGAAACCAAAGCATCAATATGGTATATTCTAATAAGGAGAATGTGTTTATAATGCCAGTAACTAAAAGAATGGAGATCATTATGAGAATATAGGTTTGTCCCATTTGAGGAACCAATTTTGATTCTAAAGAAAATGTGGAAAGAAAAGCATTTCTTGTTAAACCAAAGCATCGATATGGTCTATCCCAATGAGGAGAATGTGTTTATAGTGCCCAATCACTAAAAGAATGGATTATTACTAGAATATATGCTTGTTTAATTTGGTGGACGAACTTTGATTGTAAAGAATATAGTAGAAAAAATTTTTTCTTGCAAAATCAAAGCATTACAACTATGTATCCTAATGAAGAGAATGTGTTTATAGTGCCTACTCATTAAAAAAATGGAGATTATTATGAGAATCTAGGTTTATCCCATTTGTGGGACGAACTTTGATTCTAAGAAAAATGGTGGAAAGAAAAGCTTTTCTTGTAAAACCAAAGCATCAAAACAATGTATTCCAATGAGGAGAATGTGTTTATAATGCCTAATCACCAAAAGAATGGAGATGATTATAAGAATCTAGGTTTGTCCCATTTGTTGGATGAACTTTGATTTTAAGGAAAATGATGAAAAGGAAAGCTTTTCTTGTAAAACCAAAGCATCAAAACCATGTATCCTAGTGAGGAGAATGTGTTCATAGTGCCAATTACCAAAAGAATGGATATTATTACTAGAATCCGAGTTGTCCTATTTGATGGACAAACTTTGATTCTAATGAAAATGGTGGAAACAAAGCTTTTTTTTTTCAATACCAAAGCATCAATATCGTATACCACAATGAGGAGAATGTGTCTATAGTGCCTAATCACCAAAAGAATGAAATTATTACTAGAATCCATGTTTATCTGTTTTGGTAAATGAACATTAATTCTAAGGAAAATGGTGGAAAGAATAGCTTTTCTTGCAAAACCAAAGCATCAAAATCATTTATCCCAATGGGGAAAAAATGTTATAGTGCCCAATCATGAAAAGAATAGAGATTATTATGAGAATCTAGGTTTGTCCTATTTGAGGGATAAGCTTTGATTCTAAGGAAAATGGTGGAAAGAAAAACTTTTCTTGAAAACCAAAGCATCAAAACCTTGTATCCCAAACGAAGAATATGCTTATAATACCCAATCACAAAAAGAGCAAAGTTTGTTACGGGAATCCAAGTTTGTCCCATTTGATGGACAAACTTTGGTTCAAATGAAAATGGTGGAAAAAAAGCTTTCTTTTAAAACTAAATCTTTCATATGGCATATTTCAATGAGGAGAATGTGTTTATAGCGCCAATAACCAAAAGAATGGAGATTATTATGAGAATCTAGGTTTATCCTGTGTGAGGAATGAACTTTGATTTTAAGGGAAATGGTGGAAAGCAAAGCTTTACATGCAAAATCAAAGTATCAATATGGTGTATCACACTGAGGAAAATATGTTTATAATGCCCAATCACCAAAAGAATAGATTATTTCTAGAATCCCTATCTGTCCAATTTGATGGGTGAACTATGATTTTAAAGAAAATAGTGAAAAGAAAAGCTTTTCTTGCAAAACCAAAGCATCAAAATCATGTATCCTAATGAGAAGAATATGTTTACAGTACCCAATCACCAAAAGAATAGAGATTACTATAAGAACCTAGGTTTGCCTGATTTGAGGGATGAACATTGATTCCAAGGAAAACGGTGGAAAGAAAAGCTTTTCTTACAAAACCAAATCATATAAATC
Organism: Adansonia gregorii; assembly: GCA_038382025.1. Taxonomy (NCBI): domain Eukaryota; kingdom Viridiplantae; phylum Streptophyta; class Magnoliopsida; order Malvales; family Malvaceae; genus Adansonia; species Adansonia gregorii. The sequence continues at coordinate 8,744,662 of JBBYHO010000012.1, forward strand.
ATGTATCCCAATAAAGTAAATGTGTTTATAATGTCTAATCACCAAAAGAATGGGGATTATTATGAGTAAGTTTTTCCTATTTGTGGGACAAGCATTAATTCTAAGGAAAATGGGGGAAAAAAGCTTTTCTTGCATAACTAAAGCATCAAACCGTGTATCCTAGTGAGGAGAATGTGTTTATAGTGCCCAATCACCAAAAAAATAGATATTATTACTAGAATCCAAGTTTGTCCCATTTGACAGACGTACTTTGATTCTAATGAAAATGGTGGAGAAAAAAACTTTCTTGTGAAACCAAAGTATCAATGTCGTGTATCGCAATAAGGAGAATGTGTTTATAGTGCCCAATCACCAAAAGGATGAAGATTATTACTAGAGTCCATGTTTGTTTAATTTGGTAGACAAACTTTGATTCTAGGGAAAATGGTGGAAAGAAAAGTTTTTCGCATAAAACCAAAGCATGAAAATCATTTATGTCAATAAGAAGATGGTGTTTATAGTGCCCAATCACCAAAAGAATAGAGATTAGTATAAGAATCCAAGTTTATCCCATTTGAGGGATGAACTTTAATTCTAAAGAAAATGGTGGAAACAAAATTTTTTCTTAGAAACTAAAGCATCAAAACCATGCATCCTAAAGCGAAAAATGTGCTTATAATGTCCAATCATGAAATAGGTGAAGATTCCTATGAGAATCTGCGTTTGTCCCATTTGACGGATGAACTTTGATTCTAATGAAAATGGTGGAAAAAAATCTTTATTTTCAAACCAAAGCATCGGTATGGTGTATCCCAATGAGGAAAATGTGCTCATAGTGCCAATAACCAAAAGAATGGAGATTATTATGAGAATCTACGTTTGTCCCATTTAAGGAACAAACTTTGATTCTATGGAAAGTGGTAGAAAGAAAAGCTTTTCTTACAAAGCCAAACCATTAAAATTGTTTATCCCAATAAGGAGAATGGGTTTTTAGTACCCAATGACCAAAAGAATAGAGATTATTTTGAACATCTAGGCTTGTCCCATTTGAGAGATGAATTTTGATTCTAAGGAAAATGATGGAAAGAAAAGCTTTCCAAAAAAGCCAAAGCATCAAAACCATGTATCTTAATAAGGAGTAAGTGCTTATAGTGCCTAATCACAAAAAAAGTGAAGATTATTATGAGAATCTAGGTTTGTCCCATTTGATGGATGAACTTTGATTCTACTGAAAATGGTTGAAAAAAAGCTTTCTTTTAAGGCCAAAGCATTGATATGGTGTATCCTGATGGGGAAAGTGTTTTTATAGTGCCTAATCACCAAAAAATGAAGATTATTACTAGAATCCATGTTTGTCTAATTTGGCAAATGAACTTTGATTCTAAGGAAAATGATGGAAAGCAAAGCTTTTCTTACAAAACCAAGGCATGAAAATCACTTATCCCAATAAGGAAAATGTGCATATAGTGCCTAATCATAAAAGGAGTAAAGAATCCAAGTTTGTCCCATTTGACGGATGAACTTTAATTATAATGAAACTGGATGAAAAAAAGCGTTCTTTTGAAACTAAAGCATCGATATGGCTATCCAAATGAGGAGAATATGTTTATAGTGCCAATAACCAAGAGAATGGGGCTTATTATGAGAATCTAGATTTGTCCCATTTGAGGAACAAACTTTGATTCTAAGGAAAATGGTGGAAAAAAAAGCTTTTCTTGTGAAATTAAAGCATCAAAATCTTTTAACCCAATGAGGAGAATGTGTCTATAGTGCCTAATCACCAAAAGAATAATGATTATTTGAGGGCTAAACTTTGATTCAAAGGCAAATGGTGGAAGGAAAAGGTTTTCCCAACAACCAAAGTATCAAAACCATGTATCCTAATGAAGAGAATGTGCTTATAGTGTCAAATCACAAAAAGATATTATGAGAATCTATGTTTGTCCCATTTCATGGATAAACTTTGATTCTAATAATAATGGTGGAAAAAAAGCTTTCATTTGAAACCAAAGGATTGATATGGCATATCCCAATAAGAAAAATCTATTTATAGCACCAATAACCAAAAGAATGAAGATTATTGTGAGAATCTATGTTTGTCTCATTTGAGGAGCAGACTTTGATTCTAAGGAAAACGGTGGAAAGAAAAGCTTTTCTTGCAAAACCATCAAAATGGTTTATCCTAATAAGAAGAATGTGTTTATAGTGCCTAGTCACCAAAAGAATAGAGATTATTACTAGAATCTAGGTTTGTCCCATTTAAGGGATAACATTAATTCTAAGAAAAACGATGGAAAAAAAAGCTTTCCCTGAAAGCCAAAGCATCAAAGCCGTGTATCCTAATGAAGAGAATATGCTTATAATTTTGAATCACAAAAAGAGTATTATTACTAGAATCCAAGTTTGTCCCACTTGATGGACAAACTATGATTCTAATTAAAATGACGAAAAAAAAGCTTTTATTGTAAAACCAAAGCATCAATATCATGTATCCTAATAAGGCGAATGTTTTGCAGTATCCAATCACCAAAAGAATTGAGATTGTTATAAGAATCTATGTTTGTCCCATTTGAGGGATGAACTTTGATTCTAAGGAAAACGGTGGAAACAAAAGCTTTAATGTGTTCACAGTGCCTAATCACCAAAAGAATAGAGATTATGATGAGAATCTAGGTTTATCCCATTTAAGGGATGAATTCTGATTCTATAGAAATATGGTAGGAAAGGTTTTTCTCGCAAAACCAAAGTATCAAAACTGTGTCCCAATAAGAGAATGTGTTTATAGTGCCCAATCACCAAAAGAATGGAGAGTGTTACGAGAATCTAAGTTTATCCCATTTTAGGGACGAACTACGATTCTAAGGAAAAGGGTGAAAAAAAAAGCTATTCTTATGAAACCCAAGCATCAAAATGATGTACCCCAATGAGGATAATGTGTTTACAGTACCCAATAAACAAAAGAATGAATATTATTACTAGAATCCATGTTTGTCTAATTTGGTGAAGGAATTTTGATTCTAAAAAAAATGGTGAAAAAAAAGATTTTCTTACAAAACCAAAACATCAAAATCATGTTTCTTAATGAGGAAAATGTGTTTATAGTGGCTAATCACCAAAGGAATAAAGATTATTATAAAAAACTAGGTTTGTCTCATTTATGGGAGAAACATTGATTGTACAAAATATAATGGAAAGAAAAGCCTTTCTTGAAAAGCCAAAGCATCAAAATTGTGTATCCTAGTGAGGAGAATATCTTTAAGTGCCCAATCTCCAAAAGAATAAATATTATTAGTAGAATCCAAGTTTTTCCCATTGGACAAATGAACTTTGATTTTAATAAAAATGATGGAAAAAAAGCTTTACTTGCGAAACCAGAGCATTAATATCATGTACCGCAATGAGGAGAATGTGTTTATAGTGGCCATTCATTAAAAGGATAAAGATTGTTACTTCAATCCATGTTTGTCTGATTTAGCAGACGAAATTTGATTCTAAGGAAAATGGTGTAAAGAAAAGCTTTTCTTGCAAAACCAAAGCATGGAAATCATTTATCCAATTAAAGAGATTGCGTTTATAGTGCCCAATCACTAAAAGCATAGAGATTATTATGAGAATCTAGGTTTGTCCCATTTGATGGATGAACTTTAATTCTAAGAAAAATGCTGAAAAGAAAAGCTTTTCCTAAAATTGAAGCATCAAAACCATGTTTCCTACTTAAGAGAATGTGCTTATAATGCCTAAGTACAAAAAAAAGGAGATTATTATGAGAATCTGGGTTTGTCTAATTTGATGGATGAACTTTGATTCTAAAGAAAATTGTGGAAAAAAAGCTTTTTTTTAAACCAAAGCATCAATATGTCGTATCCCAATGACGAGAATGTGTTTATAGTGCCAATAACCAAAAGAATTGAGATTATTATGAGAATCTAGGTTTGTCCCATTTGAGGAATGAACTTTGATTCTAAGGAAAATTGTAAAAAAAAAAAAAGCTTCTCATCTAAAATCAAAGCATCAAAATCATTTATCCCAACGAGGACAATGCGTTTATAGTGCGCAATCACCAAAAGAATGAAGATTGTTATGAGAATCTAGGTTCATGCCATTATGGGATAACTTCGATTCTAAGGAAAATGGTGGAAAGAAAAACTTTTCTTACAAAACTAAAGCATCAAAACCGTGTGTCCTAATAAGGAGAATGTGTTTGCACTCCTAATCACCAAAAGAATAGAAACTATTATAAGAATCTAGGCTTGTCCTATTTATGGGATAGACTTTGATTATAAGGAAAATGATGGAAAGCAAAGCTTTTCTTATAAAAACAAAAAATCAAAACTGTGTATCCTAATGAGGAGAATGTGTTTATAGTGCCCAATCACCAAAAGAATAGAAATTATTATGAGAATCTAGGTTTGTCCTATTTAAAGGATGAATTTTGATTCTAAGAAAAATGGTGGAAGGAAAAGCTTTTCTTGCAAAATCAAAGCATCAAGTTTGTGAATCCTAATGAGGAGAATGTGTTTATAGTGCCCAATCAAGAAAAGAATGGAGATTATTATGAGAATCTAAGTTTGTCCCATTTGTAGGATAAACTTTGATTTTAAGAAAATAGTTGAAAGAAAAGCTTTCTCTAAAAGCCAAAGTATCAAAACCATGTAACCCAATGAAGAGAATGTGCTTATAATGCCCAATCACAAAAAGAATGAAGATTATTATGAGAACCTAGGTTTGTCCTACTTGAGGGATGAATTTTGATTATACGAAAAATATGGTAGGAAAAGTTTTTCTCACAAACCAAAGCATCAAAACTATGTGTCCCAATAAGAATGTGTTTATAGTGCCTGATCATTAAAAGAACAGAGAGTATTACGAGGATCTAAGTTTATCCTATTTAGGGGATGAACTTCGATTCTAAGGGAAATGGTGAAAAAAAAGCTTTTCTTGTGAAACCAAAGTATCAAAATGGTGTACCCTAAAGAGAATATTGTGTTTATAGTGCCCAATAATCGAAAGAATGACAATTATTACTAGAGTCCATGTTTGTTCGATTTGGGGGAGGAACCTTGATTCTATGGAAAATGGTGGAAAAAAAAAATTTTCTTGCAAAACCAAGGCATCAAAATTATGTATCCCAATGAGGAGAATGTGTTTATAGTAACCAATCACCAAAAGAATAAAGATTATTATGAGAATCCAGGTTTATCCCATTTGGGGGATGAACTTTGATTCTAAGAAAAATGGTGGAAGAAAACCCTTTTTTTAAAACCAAAGCATCAAAACCATGTATCTCGATGAGGAGAATGTGCTTGTAGTGCCCCCTCATAAAAATAGTAGAGATTATTATGAGAATCTGGGTTTGTCTAATTTGAAGGATGAACTTTGATTCTAATGAAAAGGGTGGAAAAAAAGCTTTTTTTTTTAAACTAAACCATCAACATGGCGTATCACAATGAGGAAAATATGTTTATAATGCCAATCACCAAAAGAATGGAGATTATTATGGGAATCTAGGTTTGTCCCATTTAAGGAATGAACTTTGATTCTAAGAAAAACGGTGGAAAAAAAAGCTTTCCCTACAAACCAAAGCATCAAAACCATGTATCCCAATGAGGAGATGTGCTTATAGTGCCCAATCACAAAAAGATCATAGATTTTTGTAAGAATCTAAGTTTGTCCCAGTTGCTGGATGAACTTTGATTCTAATGAAAATGGTGAAAAGAAAACTTTTTTTGCAAAACCAAAGCATCAATTCATGTAACGCAATGAGGAGAATGTGTTTAGGGTGCCCATTCACCAAAAGAATGAAGACTATTACTAGAATCCGTGTTTGTTTGATTTGGTAGATAAACTTTGATGCTATGAAAAATGGTTGAAAAAAGCCTTTCTTGTGAAACCAAAGCATCAGTATCATGTACCGCAATGAGAAGAATGTGTTTACAGCGCCCAATAGACAAAATAATGAAGATTATTGCTGGAATCCAAGTTTGTTTGATCTGATAAATAAACTTTGGGTCTACTGAAAATGGTGCAAACAAAAGCTTTTCTTGCAAAATCAAAGCATCAATATGGTGTACCCTAATGAGGAGAATGTGTTTAGAGTGCCCAATCACCAAAAGAATGGATTATTGCTATAATCCATATTTGTCCAACTTGATGGGCCAACTTTGATTATAAAAAATATGGTGGAAAGAAAAGCTTTTCTTGCAAAACCAAAGCATCAAAACTGTGTATCCTAATGAGGAAAATGTGTTTATAGTGCCCAATAACCAAAAGAATAGAGATTATTATGAGAATTTATATTTGTCCTATTTGAGGGACAAACATTGATTTTAAGGGAAATGGTAGAAAGAAAAGCTTAACTGCAAAAACAAAGCTTCAAAACCATGTATCCTGCTAAGCAAAATGTGTTTACAGTGCCCAATCATAAAAAAATAGATATTATTATAAGAATATAGGTTTGTCCCATTTAAGGGATGAACTTTGATTCTAAGGAAAATGGTGGAAAAAAAGCTTTCACTGAAAACCAAAGCATTAAACCATGTATCCTAATGAGAAGAAATGCTTATAGTGCCCAATCACAAAAAGAGTTGAGATTGTTACGAGAATCTAGGTTTGTCCCATTTGATGGACGAACTTTGATTCTAATTAAAATAGTGGAAAAAAAAGCTTTCTTTTGAAGCCAAAGCTTTGATATAGCATATCCAAATAAGGAGAATGTGCTTATAGTACCCAATCACTAAAAAGAACATAGATTATTATAAGAATCCAAGTTTATCCCATTTGAGTAATGAACTTTAGTTCTATGGAAACTCGTGGAAAAAAAAGCTTTGCTTGTAAAATCTTAGCATTAAAGCTATGTATCACAATAAGGAGAATATGTTTATAGTGCTAAATTGCCAAAAGAACATGGATTATTCTAGAAAACCAAAGCGTCAAAATCGTGTGTCCCAATAAAGAGAATATGTTTATAGTGTCCGATCACCAAATGAATGGATATTACTACTAATATCCAAGTTTATCCAATTTAACAGACGAATATTGATTCTAATGAAAATGGTGGAAAAAGAGTTTTTCTTGCAAAACCAAAGCATTAATATCATGTAATGCAATAAGAAGAATGTGTTTATAGTGCCAATCACCAAAAGGATGAAAATTATTATTAGAATCCATGTTTATCTGATTTGGCAGATGAACTTTACTTCTAAGGAAAATGGCAAAAAGAAAAGCTTTTTTTGAAAAAAAAAAGCTTAAAAACTGTGTGTCCTAATGAAGAGAATGTGTTTACACTACCTAATCACCAAAAGAATAGAGATTATTATAAGAATCTAGGCTTGTCTTATTTGAGGGATGAACTTTGATTCTAAGGAAAGTGATGGGAAGATAAGTTTTTCTTGTAGAAATAAAGCATCAAAACTGTGTATCCTAATGGGGAGAATGTATTTACAGTACCCAATCACCAAAGGAATAGACGTTGTTATGCGAATCTAGGTTTGTCCCATTTGAGGGACAAACTTTGATTCTAAGAAAAATGGTGGAAAAAAAAGATTTTCTTACAAACTAAAGCATTAAGTCTCTGAATGCCAATGAGAAAAATGTGTTTGTATTGCCCAATCACCAAAAGAATGGAGATTATTCTGAGAATCTAGGTTTATCCAATTTATGGAAAGAACTTTGATTCTAAGAAAAATGATGGGTAGAAAAGCTTTTCTTGCAATACTAAAGCATCACAACTATGTATCCTAATGAGGAGAATGTGTTTATAGTGCCCAATCACCAATAGAATAGATTATTGCTACAATCCATATTTGTCCAATTTGATGGACCAACTTTAATTGTAAAGAAAATGGTGGAAAGAAAAGCTTTTCTTGCAAAACCAAAGCATCAAAATCGTGTATCCTAATGAGGAGAATGTGTTTACACTGCCCAATCACCAAAAGAATAGAGATTATTATGAGAATCTAGGTTTGTCCTATTTGAGGGATGAACTTTGATTATAAGAGAAATGGTAGAAAGAAAAGCTTATCCTAGAAAAACAAAGCTTCAAAATCATGTAACCTACTGAGCAGAATGTGCTTACAGTGCCCAATCATCAAAAGAATAGAGATTATCATAAGAATCAAGGTTTGTCCTATTTAAGGGATAAACTTTGATTCTAAAAAAAATGGTGGAAAAAAAAGCTTTTCCTGAAAAGTAAAGCATCAAACCATGTATCCTAATGAGAAAAAGTACTTATAGTGCCCAATCACAAAAAGAGTTAAGATTATTAGCAGAATCCAAGTTTATCCCATTTGATGGACGAACTTTGATTCTAATTAAAATGGAGGAAAAAAAAGGTTTTCTTTTGAAGCCGAAGCATTGATATGGCATATCCCATTAAGAAAAATGTGCTTCTAGTGTCCAATCACTAAAAGAATATAGATTATTATGAGAATCTAGGTTTATTCCATTTGAGAATAAACTTTGGTTCTAGGAAACTGGTGGAAAGAAAAGCTTTCCTTGTAAAATCTTAGCATCAAAGCCGTGTATCACAATAAGGAGAATGTGTTTATAGTGCTAAATTGCCAAAAGAATGGGGATTACTATAGAAAACTAAAGCATCAAAACCGTGTGTCACAATACAGAGAATGTGTTAATAGTGCCCGATCGCCAAAAGAATGGATATTACTACTAGATCCAAGCTTATCCTATTTGATAGACAAACATTGATTCTAATGAAATGGGTGGAAAAAGAGCTTTTCTTGCAAAACCAAAGCATCAATACCATGTAACACAATGTGGAGAATGTGTTTATAGAGCCCAATCACCAAAAGGATGATGATTATGACTAAAATCCATCTTTATCCTATTTGGTAGATGAATATTGATTTTATGGACAATATGGAAAGAAAAGCTTTCTTTGTAAAATAAAAGCATCAAAACCTTGTGTCCTAATGAAAAAATTGTTTACAATGCCCAATTACCAAAGGAATAGACATTATTATAAGAATCTAGGTTTATCTCATTTCAGGGACAAACTTTGATTCTAAGAAAATGGTGGAAAAAAAAAGCTTTTCTTGCAAAACCAAAGCATCAAGTCTATGAATCTCAACGAGGAGAATGTGTTTATAGTGCCCAATCAACAAAAAAATGGAGATCATTCTGAAAATCTAGGTTTGTCCTATTTGCAGGAAGAATTTTGATATTAAGAAAAATTATGGGTAGAAAAGCTTTTCTTGCAAAACCAAAGCATCAAAAATGTGTATCCCAATGAGGAGAGCATGTTTATAGTGCCCAACCACGAAAAGAATAGATTTTATTTCTAGAATCCAAGTTTGTCCCTTTGGACAGACAAACTTTGATTCTAAGGAAATGGTGGAAAAGAAAGCTTTTCTTGCAAAACCAAAGCATAAATATTGTGTATGCAATGAGGAGAATGTGCTTATAGTGCCAAATCACTAAAAGGATAAGGATTGTTGCAAGAATCCATGTTTGTTGATGTGGCAAATGAACTTTGATTCTAATGAAAATAATGAATAGAAAAGCTTTTCTTGTAAAACCAAAGCATTAAAATCATGCATCTCAATAAGGAGAATGTGTTTGTAGTGACCAATCACCAAAAGAATAAAGATTATTATGAGAATCTAGGTTTGTCCCATTAGGGGGATGAACTTTGATTATAAAGAAAATGGTGAAAGAAAAAACTCTTTCCTTAAAACCAAAGCATCAAATCATGTATTCTGATGAGAAGAATGTGCTTATAGTGCCCCTTCACAAAAATAGTAGAGATTACTATGAGAATCAAGGTTTATGTAATTTGACTCTTTTGAAACCAGAACACCGATATGGCGTGTCCCAATGAGGAGAACATGTTTATAGTACCCAATCACCAAAAGAATGGAGATTCTCATGGGAATCTAGGTTTATCCTATTTAAGGGATGAACTTTGATTCTAACAGAAATGGTGGAAAAAAAAAGCTTTCCCTGCAAACCAAAGCATCAAAACCATGTATCCTAATAAGAAGATATGCTTATAGTGCCTAATCACAGAAATAGTATAGATTTTTATGAAAATCCAGGTTTGTCCCAGTTGACGGATAAACTTTGATTCTAATAAAAATGGTGGAAAAAAAGCTTTTCTTGGGAAACCACAGCATCAATTCATGTACCGCAATGAGAAGAATGTGTTTAGGGTGCCCAATCACCAAAAGAATGAAGATTATTACTAGAATCCATGTTTGTCTGATTTGGCAGATGAATATTGATTTGATGTAAAATGTGGAAAGAAAGGCTCCTTTTGCAAATAAAAGCATCAAAACCTTGTGTCCTAATGAAAAGAATTGTTTACAGTGCCCAATTACCAAAGGAATAGACATTATTATGAGAATCTAGGTTTGTCCCATTAGAGGGACAAACTTTGATTCTAAGAAAAATGATGGAAAGAAAAGCTTTTCTTGCAAAACTAAAGCATTTAGTCTATGAATCCCAATGAGAAGAATGTGTTTATAGTGTCCAATCACTAAAAAAAATGGAGATCATTCTAAGAATCTAGGTTTGTCCCATTTGGGGGAAAAACTTTGATTCTAAGAAAAATGATGGGTAGAAAAGCTTTTCATGCGAAACCAAAGCATCAAAACTATCCAAATGAGGAGAATATGTTTATAGTGCCCAATCACCAAAAGAATAGATTTTATTTCTAGAATCCAAGTTTGTCCCTTTCGATAGACAAACTTTGATTCTAATGAAATGGTATAAAAACAGTTTTTTTTTTTTTGCAAAACCAAAGCATAAATATCATGTACGCAATGAGGAGAATGTGCTTATAGTGCCCAATCACCAAAAGGCTTAAGATTGTTACAAGAATCCATGTTTGTTGATTTGGTGGATAAACTTTGATTCTGATGAAAATAGTGGAAAGAAAAGCTTTTCTTGTAAAACCAAAGAATGAAAATCATGCATCTCAATGAGGAAAATGTGTTTGTAGTGACCAATCACCAAAAGAATAAAGATTATTATGAGAATCTAGGTTTGTCCCATTTGGGGGATGAACTTTGATTATAAAGAAAATGGTGGAAAAAAAACTCTTTCCTTAAACCCAAAGCATCAAAACCGTGTATTTTGATGAAGAGAATGTGCTTATAGTGCCTTTTCACAAAAATAGTGGAGAGTATTATGAGAATCCAAGTTTGTCTAATTTTACGGATGAACTTTGATTCTAATGAAAATGGTGGAAAACAAGCTTTCTTTTGAAACCAAAGCATTGATATGGCATATCCTAATAAGGAGAATGCGCTTATAGTGCCTAATCACCAAAAAAATGGAGATTCTCATGGGAATCTAGGTTTATCTCATTTAAGGGATAAATTTTGATTCTAAAGAAAATGGTGGAAAGAAAAGCTTTCCCTGCAAACCAAAGCAACAAAACCATGTATCCTAATAAGGAGCTGTGCTTATAGTGCCCAATCACAAAAAGAACATAGATTTTTATTAGAATCTAGGTTTGTCCCAATTGGCGGATAAACTTTGATTCCAATGAAAATGGTGGTAAAAAAACTTTTCTTGGGAAACTGAAGCATCAATTCATGTACCGCAATGAGGAATGTGTTTAGGGTGCCCAATCACCAAAAGAATGAAGATTATTACTAGAATCCATGTTCGTCCGATTTGGCATATGAACTTTGATACTAAGGAAAATGGTGGAAAAAAGTGTTTCTTGCAAAACCAAAGCATCAATATCATGTACCATAATAAGGAGAATATGTTTACAGTGCCCAATCACCAAAGAAATGAAGATTATTATTGGATTCCAAGTTTGTCTGATCTGGTAAGCAAACTTTAGGTCTACTAAAAATGGTGCAAACAAAAGCTTTTTTGGCGAAACCAAAGCATCAATATGGTGTACCCTAATAAGGAAAATGTGTTTAGAGTGCTCAATCACTAAAAGAATGGATTATTGCTATAATCTATATTTGTCCAATTTGATGGACCAACTTTAATTGTAAAGTAAATGGTGGAAAGAAAAGCTTTTCTTGCAAAACCAAAGCATCAAAATCGTGTATCCTAATGAGCAAAATGTGTTTATAATGCCCAATCAGCAAAAGAATAGAGATTGTTATGAGAATCTAGGTTTGTCCCATTTATGGGATGAACTTTGATTCTAAGGAAAATGGTGGAAAGAAAAGCTTTTTTGCGAAAACAAAGCTTCAAAACCGTGTATCCTAATGAGCAAAATGTGTTTACAGTGCCCAGTTACCAAAAGAATACAGATTCTGATGAGAATCTAGGTTCATCCCATTTGAGGGATAAACTTTGATTCGAAGGAAAATGGTGGAAAGAAAAAAATTTCTTGCAAACTAAAGCATCAAAACCGTGTATCCCAATGAGGAGATATGCTTATAGTGCCAAATTAAAAAAAATGGAGATTTTTACGAGAATCCAGGTTTGTCCTATTTGATGGACGAACTTTGATTCTAATGAAAATGGTGAAAAAAAGCTTTTCTTACAAAACTGAACATTAATATCATGTACTACAATGAGGAGAATGTGTTTCTGGTGCCCAATCACCAAAAGAATAAATATTATTACTAGAATCCATGTTTGCTCGATTTGGCAGATGAACTTTGATTCTAAGGAAAATGGTGGAAAAAAAGCTTTTCTTGTGAAACCAAAGCATTAATATCATGTATTACGAAAAGGAGAATGTGTTTACAGTGCCCAATTACCAAAAGAAAGAAGATTATGACTAGAATCCAAGTTTGTCCAATCTGGCAAACAAACTTTGGGCTTACTGAAAATAGTGCAAAGAAAAACTTTTTTTTCAAAACAAAAGCATCAACATGGCATACCCTAATAAGGAGAATGTGTTTATAGTGCCTAATCACTAAAGGAATTGATAATTACTAGAAACCATATTTATCCAATTTGATGGATGAACCTTGATTGTAAAGAAAACTATGGAAAAAAAAAAGCTTTTCTTGCAAAACCAAGGCATCAAAATCGTGTATCCTAATAAGGAGAATGTGTTTATAGTGCCCAATCACCAAAAGAATATAGATTATTATAAGAATCTAGGTTTATCCCAATTGAGGGATGAACTTTGATTCAAAGGGAAATGGTAGAAAAAAAAGCTTACCTTGCAAAAACAAAGCTTCAAAATCGTATATCCTACTAAGCAGAATGTGTTTACAGTGCCCAATCACTAAAAGAATAGAGATTATTATGAGAATTTAGGTATGTCCCATTTGAAGGATGAACTTTGATTCTAAAGAAAATGGTGGAAAGAAAAAAAAAACTTTTCCTACAAACTAAAACATCAAATCCATGAATCCCAATAAGGAGATGTGCATATAATCCCCAATCACAAAAAAGAGTGGGGATTTTTACGAGAATCCAGATTTGTCCTATTTGACAGATGAACTTTGATTGTAATGAAAATGGTGGAAAAAAAGCTTTCCTTGCGAAACCAAACATCAATATCATGTATCGCAATGAGGAGAATATGTTCCTAGTGCCCAATTACCAAAAGAATAAAGATTATTACTAGAATCCATGTTTATCCGATTTGGCAAACAAACTTTGATTCTAAGGAAAATGATGGAAAAAAAGCTTTTCTTGTGAAACCAAAGCATTAATATCGTGTATCACAAAAAGGAGAATGTGTTTACAGTGCCCAATCACCAAAAGAATGAAGATTATTACTATAGCCCAAGTTTGTCCGATCTTGTAAGCAAACTTTGGGCTTACTGAGAATAGTGCAAAGAAAAGCTTTTCTTTCGAAACAAAAGCATCAACATAGGCGTATCCTACTGAGGAGAATATGTTTATAGTGCGTAATCACCAAAAGAATTGGTTATTACTAGAATCCATATTTGTCCAGTTTGATAGATGAGCTTATTGTAAAGAAAATGGTGGAAAGGAAAGCTTTTCTTGCAAAATCAAGGCATTAAAACTGTGCATCCTAATGAGGACAATGTGTTTATAATGCCCAATCATGAAAAGAATAGAGATTATTATGAGAATCTAGCTTTGTCCCATTTAAGGGATAAACTTTAATTCCAAGGGAAATGGTAGGAAGAAAAGCTTATCTTGCAAAAACAAAGTTTCAAAACCGTGTATCCTACATAGCAGAATGTATTTACAGTGCTCAATCATCAAAAGAATAAAGATTATTATGAGAATTTAGGTTCATCCTATTTGAGGGATGAATTTTGATTCTAAGGAAAATGGAGGAAAACAAAGCTTTTCTTGAAAACCAAAGCATCGAACCATGTATCCTAATAAGAAGAAGTGCTTATAGTGCCCAATCACAAAAAGAGTTAAGATTATTACGAGAATCCAGGTTTATCCTATTTGATAGACAAACTTTGATTATAATTAAAATGTTAGAAAAAAAAAGCTTTCTTTTGAAGCCAAAGCATTGATATGGCGTATCCCAATGAGGAGAATGTGCTTACAGTGCCCAATCACCAAAAGAATGGAGATTATTATAACAATCCGAGTTTGTCCCATTAGAGGAATGAAATTCGATTCTTAGGAACCTAGTGGAAAGAAAAGCTTTCCTTGTAAAATCCTAGCATCAAAGCCATGTATCATAATAAGGAAAATGTGTTTACAATGCCAAATTGTCCCAAGAACTGGGATTATTATAGAAAACCAAAGCATGAAAATTGTGTGTCCCAATAAGGAGAATGTGTGTCCTAATAAGGAGAATGGGTTTATAGTGCCCGATCACCAAAAGAATGGAGACTACCACTAGAATACAAGTTTATCCTATTTGACAAACGAACACTGATTCTAATGAAAATAGTGGAAAAAGAGCCTTTGTTGTGAAACCAGATATCATGTAACGCAATGTGGACAATGTGTTTATAGTACCCAATCACCAAAAGGATGAGGATTATTACTAGAATCCATGTTTATTTGATTTGGCATATAAACTTTGATTCTAAGGAAAATGGTGAAAAAAAAGCTTATTTTGCAAAATAAAAGCATCAAAACTGTGTGTCCTAATAAAGAGAATGTGTTTACTTTGCCTAATCACCCAAAGAATACAGGTTATTATGAAAATCTAGGTTTGTCCCATTTGAGGGATGAAATGAAAAGAAAAGCTTTTCTTGCAAAAAAAAAGTATCCAAACCGTGTATCCTAATGAGGGAAAGTATTTACAATGCCCAATCACCAAAAGAATAGACATTATTATAAGAATCTAGGTTTGTCCTATTTAAGGGATAAACTTTGATTTTAAGAAAAATGGTGGAAAGAAAAGCTTTTCTTGCAAAAACAAACTATCAAGTCTATGAATCACAATAAGAAGAATATGTTTATAGTACCCAATCACCAAAAGAATGGAGATTGTTTTAAAAATCTAGGTTTATCCTATTTGTGGGAAAAACTTTGATTCTAAGAAAAATGGTTGGTAGAAAAGTTTTTCTTGCAAAACCAAAGCATTAAAACTATGTATCCCAATGAGGAGAATATGTTTATAGCATCAAATCACCAAAAGAATAGATTTTATTTCTAGAATCTAAGTTTGTCCCTTTTGATAGACAAACTTTACTTCTAATTAAATGGTGAAAAAAAAGCTTTTCTTGCAAAACCAAAGAATAAATATTATGTACCGCAATGAGAAGAATGTGCTTAAAGTGCCCAATCACCAAAAGGCTAAAAATTGTTACAAGAATCCATGTTTGTTGATTTGGCAGATAAACTTTGATTTTAATGAAAATAGTGGGAAAAAAAAGCTTTTCTTGCAAAACTAAAGCATCAAAATCATGTATCTCAGTGAGAAGAACGTGTTCGTAGTAACCAATCACCAAAAGAATAAAGATTATTATGAGAATCCAGGTTTATCCTATTTTAGGGATAAACTTTGATTATAGAAAAATGGTGGAAGAAAACCTTTTCCTTAAAACCAAACCATCAAAACCAGGTATCTGGATGTGGAGAATATGCTTATAGTGCCCTTCACAAATATAGTGGAGATTATTATAAGATCTTGGTTTGTCTAATTTGAGGGACGAACTTTGATTCTAATGAAAATGGTAGAAAATAGTTTTCTTTTGAAACCAAAGCATCGATGTGGCATATCCTAATGAGGAGAATCTGCTTATAGTGCCCAATCACCAAAAGAATAAAGATTATTATGGGAATCTAGGTTTAAACTTTGATTTTAAGGAAAATAGTAAAAAAAAAAAGCTTTTGCTGCAAACCAAAGCATCAAAACCATGTATCCTAATGAGGAGATTTACTTATAGTGCCCAATCACACAAAGAGCATAGATTTTTATAAGAATCCAGGTTTGTCCCAATTGACAGATGAACTTTGATTCTAATGAAAATGGTGGAAAAAAAAGCTTTTCTTGCAAAACCAAAGCATCGATTCATGTACCACAATAAAGAGAATATGTTTAGGTCCAATCACCAAAAGAATAAAGATTATCACTCGAATCCATGTTTGTCTGATTCAGCAGACGAATTTTGATACTAAGGAAAATGGTGGAAAAAAGCTTTTCTTGGGAAACCAAAGCATCAATATCATGTAGCATAATGAGGAGAATATGTTTATAATGCCCAATTGCCAAAAGAATGTAGTTATTCTTGGAATCCAAGTTTGTCTAATCTGGAAAACAAACTTTGAGTCTGCTGAAAATGGTGCAAACAAAAGCTTTTCTTAGGAAACCAAAGCATCAATATGGTGTACCCTAATGAGGAGAACGTGTTTAGAGTGCCCAATCACCAGAAGAATGGATTAATGCTATAATCCATATTTGTCCAATTTGATGGACCAACTTTGATTGTAAAGAAAATAATGGAAAGAAAAGCTTTTCTTGTAAAACCAAAGCATCAAAAGCATGTATCCTAATGAGGAGAATATGTTTACACTGCGCAATCACCAAAAGAATAAAGATTATTATGAGAATCTAGGTTTGTCTTATTTGAGGGATGAACTTTGATTCTAAGGAAAATGGTGAAAAAAAGTTTTTCTTGCCAAAACAAAACTTCAAAACAGTGTATCCTAATGAGCAAAATGTGTTTACAGTGCCCAATTACCAAAAGAATAGACATTATTATGAGAATCTAGGTTTGTCCCATTTGAGGGATGAACTTTGATTCTAGGAAAAATAATGGGAAGAAAAGCATTTCTTGCAAAAACAAAGCATCAAAACCTTGTATCCTAATGAGCAAAATGTATTTACAATGCCTAATCACCAAAGGAATAAAGATTATTATGAAAATCTAGGTTTATTCTATTTGAGGGATGAACTTTGATTCTAAGAAAATAGCAAAAAGAAAAGCTTTTCTTGTAAAACGAAGACATCAAAATTGTGTATCCTAACAAGGAGAATGTGTTTATACTGCCCAATCACCTAAAGAATAGAGATTATTATAAGAATCTAGGTTTATCCTATTTGGGGTAAATTTTGATTTTAAGGAAAATGGTGGAAAGAAAAGCTTATCTTGCAAAAACAAAGCTTCAATACCATGTATCCTAATTAGTAGAATGTATTTACAGTGCCCAATCACCAAAAGTAGGATTATTATAAGAATCTAGGTTTGCCCTATTTGAGGGACCAACTTTGATTCTAAGAAAATACAGGAAAAAAAGCTTTCTTGCAAAACCAAGGCATCAAAACCATGTATCCTAATGAGGAGAACATGTTTATACTGCCCAATCACCCAATGAATAGATATTATTATGAGAATCTAGGTTTGTCCTATTTGAGGAACAAACTTTGATTTTAAGGAAAATGGTGGAAAAAAAAGCTTGTCTTGCAAAAACAAAGCTTCAAAACCAGTATCCTAATGAGCAGAAGATGCTTATAGTGCCCAATCACCAAAAAAATAAAGATTATTTTTGTCCTATTTAAGGGATGAACTTTGATTCTAAGTAAAATGGTGGAAAGGAAAGCTTTTTCTAAAAACCATGGCATCAAACCATGTATCCTATTAAGGACAATTACTTATAGTGCCTAATCACAGAAAGAGTTTAGATTATTTCGAGAATCTAGGTTTATCCTATTTGAAGGATGAACTTTGATTCTAATGAAAATGGTGGAAAAAAAGCTTTTTTTTGAAACCAAAGCATCGATATGGTGTATCTCAATAAAGAGAGACTGCTTATGTGCCCAATTACCAAAAAAATATAGATTGTTATAAAAATCTAGGTCTATCCCATTTGAGGAATGAACTTCAGTACTATAGAAACTGGTGGAAGGAAAAGCTTTCCTTGCAAAACCTAAGCATCAAAACCACGTATCACAATGATCAGAATGTGTTTATAGTGCCAAATCACCAAAATAACTAGGATTATTATAGAAAACTAAAGCATCAAAACTGCATGTCCCAATAAAGAAAATGTGTTTATAGTGCCCAATCACCAAAAGAATGGATATTACTACCTTATTTGATAGACGAACATTGATTCTAATCAATATGGTGGAAAAAGAGCTTTTTTTGTGAAACCAGAGCATTAATATCATGTAACGCAATTAGATGAATGTGTTTATAGTGCCCAATCACCAAAATGATGAAGATTATTACTAAAATCCATTGATAAACTTTGATTTTAAGAAAAATGGTGGAAAGAAAAGCTTTTTTTCCAAAATCGATGCATCAAAACCATGTATCCCAATGAGAAGAATGTGTTTATAGTGCTCAATCACCAAAAAAATTAAGATTATTACAAGAATCCATGTTTCTCCAATTTAACAAACAAACTTTGATTCTAAGGAAAATGGTGGAAGAAAAACTTTTCTTGAAAACCAAAGCATCAAAATCATGTATCCTAATGAGGAGGATGTACTTATAGTGCCCAATCACAAACAGAGTGGAGCTTATTACAAGAATCAAGGTTTGTCCTATTTGACTAACGAACTTTGATTCTAATAAAAATGATGGAAAAAAAAGCTTTCTTTCAAAACCAAAGCATTAATATGGTGTATCCTAATGAAGAGAAAGTGCTTATAATGCCTAATCACCAAAAGAAAAGAAATTGTTATGAGAATATAGGTTTCCCATTTGAGGGATAAACTTTGATTCTGAGGAAAATGGTGGAAAAAAACTTTTCTTGAAAATCAAAGCATTAAAACCATGTATCCCAATAAGGATGACTTGTTTTAGTACCCAATCATAAAAAGAGTGAAGCTTATTATGAGAATCTAGGTTTGTCCTATTTGATGAATGAACTTTGATTCTAATAAAAATAGTGGAAAAAATTTCTTTTGAAACCAAAGTTTCAATATGGTGTATCCTAATAAGGAGAATTTGCTTCTTGTACCTAATCACCAAAAGAATAGAGATTATTATAAGAACCAAGGTTTGTCCCATTTGAGGGATGAACTTTGGTTCTAAGGAAAACAGTGGAAATTGCAAAACCTGAGCATCAGAACTGTGTATCACAATGAGGAGAATGTTTTAATAATGCCTAATCACTAAAAGAACAGAGATTATTAAAGAGAATTTAGGTTTGTCCAGTTTGATGGATGAACTTTAGTTCAATAGAAAATGTGGAAAGAAAAACTTTTATTGCAAAACCAAAGCATCAAAAGATGTATCTTAATGAGAAGAATGTGTTTATAGTTCCCAGTCACCTAAAGAATAAAGATTATTATGAGAATCTAATTTTCTCCCATTTATCGAATGAAATTTGATCAAAGGAAAATGGTGGAAAAAAATTTTTCGACCAGACCAAAGCATAAAATTGTGTATCCCAATGAGTAGAATGTGTTTATACTGCCCAATCCCAAATAAATGGAGATTATTATGATAATCGAAGTTTATCCTATTTGATGGATAAACTTTGATGCTAAGGAAAATGGTTGGAAGAAAAACTTTTTTTGCCAAACCAAAGCATCAAAACCATGTAGCCTAACGAGGAAGTATATTTAAGTGCCCAATCCCACAAACAATGGAGATTATTACGAGAATCAAAGTTTGTCCGATTTGACAAAACAAATTTGATTGAAATGAAAGTACTAGAAAGAAAAGCTTTTCTTGCGAAACTAAAGCATCAATATGGTGAATCCCAATGAGAAGAACGTTATAGTGCCCATTCACCATGAAAATGAAGATTATTATCTAAATCCATGTGTGTCCCAGTCGACAGACGAACTTTGATTTTATGAAAAATGGTGGAAAGAAAAACTTTTCTTATGAAACTAAAGCATCAAAACCATGTATTCCAATTAGGAGAATGTGTTTATAGTGCTCAATTACCAAAAGAATGGAGAGTATTATGAGAATCCAAGTTTATCCCATTTGAGGGACAAACTTTGATTCTAAGGAAAATGGTGAAAAGAAAAGCTTTTCTTGTGAAATCAAAGCATGAATACAACATATCCCAATGTGGAAAAGTGTGTTTATAATGCCCATTCACTAAAAAAATGGAGATTGTTACCAGAATCCATGGTTGTCCCATTTAACAGATAAACTTTGATTCTAATGAAAATAGTGGAAAGAAAAGCTTTTTTAAAAAAAACCAATGCATTAATATGGTGTAATTCGATGAAAAGAATGTGTTTATAGGTGCCCAATCACCAAAAGAGTGAAAATTATTTCCTGAATCCATGTTTGTCCTATTTGACCAATGAACTTTGATTTAATGGTAAATAGTGAAAAAAAAGCTTTTCTTGCAAAGCCAAAGCATCAAAACCACGTATCCCAATAAGGAGAATGTGTTTATAGTGCTCAATCACCCAAAAATGGAGAATATTACGAGAATCCAAGTTTGACCCATTTGACGGACAAAGCTTGATCCCTAGGAAAATGGTGGAATGAAAAGCTTCTCTCACCAAATCAAAGCACCAAAATCGTGTATCCCAATAAATAGAATGTATTTATAGCTTCCAATCATCAAAAGAATAGAGATTATTAGGAGAATCCAAGTTGTCCCATTTGTTAAATGAAATTTGATTCTGAGGATAATGGTAGAAAAAAAAGCTTTTTCCGGCTAAACCAAAGCATCAAAACCATGTATGACAATGAGTAGAATGTGTTTGTAGTGCCCAATCACCAAATAAATAGAGGTTATTATGATAACCTAAGTTCATCTCATTTGATAGATGAACTTTGATACAAAGGAACATGGTGGGAGGAAAAGCTTTTCTTGCCAAACAAAAGCATCAAAACCATGTAACTTAATGACAAAATGTGTTAATGTGTCCAATCACACAAGCAATAGAGATTATTATGAGAATTCAAGATTATCCCATTTGACAATGAACTTTGATTGTAATAAAAATGCTAGAAAGAAAAGTTTTTCTTGTGAAACCAAAAAATAATATGGTGTATCCCAATACAGAGAATGCGCTTATAATGGCTAATGATCATGAGAACGGAGATTATTATTAGAATCCATACTTGTCCTATTTGATGGATGAATTTTGATTCTATGAAAAATGAGGGAAAGAAAAGCTTTTCTTGCAAAACCAAAGCATCAAAACCATGTATCCCAATGAGGAGAATGTGTTTATAGTGCTCAATCACCAAAAAATTAAAGAATATTACGAGAATCCAAATTTGTCCTATTTGAC
Source organism: Adansonia gregorii (assembly GCA_038382025.1). Lineage (NCBI taxonomy): Eukaryota > Viridiplantae > Streptophyta > Magnoliopsida > Malvales > Malvaceae > Adansonia > Adansonia gregorii. Next base: position 8,766,143 of record JBBYHO010000012.1, read on the forward strand.
GAATAAAGCTTGATTCTTAGGAAAATGGTGGAATGAAAACCTTCTCTCACCAAATCAAAGCACCAAAATTGTGTATCCGAATGACGAGAATGTGTTTATAGTTCCCAATCACTAAAAGAATAGACATTATTAGGAGAATCCAAGTTTATCCCATTTGTCGAATGAAATTTGATTATGAGGACAATGGTGGAAAGAAAAGCTTTTTTGACCAAACTATAGAATCAAAACCATGTATCCCAATAAGTAGAATGTGTTTATAGTACCCAATTCCCAAATAAATAAAGGTTATTATGATAATCCAAGTTTATCCCATTTAACGAATGAACTTTGATACTAAGGAAAACGATGGGAAAAAAAGCTTTTCTCGCCAAACCAAAGTATCAAAACTACGTAACCTAATGAGGAAGTGTGTTTATGTGCCCAATCACACAAATAATGGAGATTATTTTGAGAATCAATGTTTGTCCCATTTGACAGGCAAACTTTGATTATAATGAAAATGTTGGAAAAAAAAGCTTTTCTTGCGAAACCAAAGCATCAATATGGCATATCCTAATGAGGAGAATGTGCTTATAGTGCCTAATTACCATCAGAATAGAGATTATTTCCTGAATACAAGTTTGTACCACTTAAGGGATGAACTTTGGTTCTAAGGAAAATGGTAAAAAGAAAAGCTTTTCTTGCAAAATCAAAGCATCAATATGGCGTATCCCAATATAGAGAATGTTATAAAGTACCCAATTACTAAAAGAATGAAGATTGTTGCCAAAATCCATGGTTATCCCATTTAATGGAAAAACTTTGATTCTAAGGAAAATAATGGAAAGAAAGCTTTTCTTGCAAAACCAAAGCATCAAAACTGTGTATCCAAATAAGGAGAATGTGCTTATAGTGCCCAATCAGAAAAAGAATGGAGATTTTTACAAGATTCCAAGTTTGTCCCATTTGACGGGCAGACTTTGATTTTATAAAAAATAGTGGAATGAAAAGCTTCTCTTGCTAAACCAAAGCATCAATATGGTGTCCCCTAATATGGAGAATATGTTTATAATGTTCAATTACCAAATGAATGGAAAGTTGTCCAAGAATCCAAGTTTGTCCTATTTAAAGGATGAACTTTGATTTCAAGGAAAATGATGAAAAAAAAAAAGCTTTCCTTGCAAAACCAAAGCATCAAAACCATGTATTTCAATGAGAAGAATGTGTTTATAGTGCCCAAGCACTAAAAGAATGAAGGTTGTTACCAGAATGCACATTTATCCCATTTGACAAATGAACTTTGATTCTAAGGAAATTAGTGAAAAAAAAGTTTTCGTACAAAACCAAAGCATTAAAGCCATGTATCCAAATAAGGAGATTATGTTTATTATGCCTAATCACTAAAAGAATGGAGATTATTACCAGAATTCATGTTTATACCATTTGATAAATGAACTTTGATTCTATGGTAAATGGCAGAGAGAAAAGGTTTAGTTGTAAAACTAAATAATCAAAACTGTGTATCCTAATATGGAGAATGTATTTATAGTGGCTAATCACAGAAAGGATTGTAATTATTATGAGAATCCAAGTTTTTCCCATTCGATGGATAAACTCTGATTTTATGAAAAATGGTGGAACAAAAAGCTTCTTTTGCCAAACCAACACATCAATATGGTGTATTCTAATGTGGAAAATGTCTTTATAGTGGCCAATCACCAAAAGAACGAATATTACTAGGAGAGTCCTAGTTTGTTCTATTTGACAGACAAACTTTGATTCTGCAAAAAATGGTGGAACGAAAAACTTTTCTTGCCAAATTAAAGCATCAATATGGTGTATCCCAATGTGGAGAATGTGTTTATAATGTACAATCATCAAAAGAATAGAGATTACTAGGAAAATCTATGTTTGTCCCATTTGATAGATGAACTTTGATTTTACAAAAAATGGTGGAACAAAATGCTTCTCTTGCCAAACTAAAGCATCAATATGGTGTATTCTAATGTGGTGAATGTGTTTATAATGCATAATCACAAAAAGAATGAGATTATTACTCGAATCCATGTTTGTCAAATTTGATGGATGAACTTTGATTCTAGCGAAACGATGTAAATCATAGCTTTTCTTGCCACAACATCGAAATTATGTATCACAATGAGGAGAATGTGTTTATAGTGCCTTCTCCAAAAGAATGGAGATTATTATGAGAATCTAGGTTTATCCCATTTGAGGGATGAACTTTGATTGTAAGGAAAATGGTGGAAAGAAAAGCTCTTCCTGTAAAGAAAGCATCAAAACTATGTATCCTAATGAGGAGAATGTGTTTATAGTGCCCAATCACAAAAAGAATGGTGACTATTATGAGAATTTTGGTTTATACTATTGGACAAGCTAACTTCAGTTCTAACGAAAATGGTGGAGAGAAAAGCTTTTCTTACAAAACCAAAGCATTAATATGGTGTATCCCAATGAAGAGAATGTGTTTATAGTGCCCAATCATCAAAAGAATGAAGATTATTACTAGAATCCATGTTTGTCCAATTTGATGGATGAACTTTGATTCTAATGAAAATGGTGGAAAGAAAAGCTTTTCTTGCAAAACCAAAGCATCAAAATCATGTACCCTAATAAGAAGAACATGTCTATAGTGCCCAATCACTAAAAGAATGGAAATTGTTACAAGAATCTATGTTTGTTTTATTTGACAAACAAACTTTGAGTCTAAGAAAAATGGTGGAAAGAAAGGCTTTTCTTGCAAAACCAAAGCATCTAAATTGTGTAACCTAATGAGAAGAATATGTTTATAGTGCCTAATCACAAAAAGAATGGAGATTATTATGAGTATCTAAGTTTCTCTTATTTGAGGGATAAACTTTGATTCTAAGGGAAATGTTGGATAAAAAAGCTTTTTTTTTGCAAAATTGAAGCATCAAAACTATCCCAATGAGGAGAATATGTTTATAGTGCCAAATCACGAAAATAATAGAGATTCTTAAAAGAATTCAAATTTGTGCCATTTCACGGATGAACTTTGATTCTATGAAAATAATGGATTTCAAAACTTCTCTTGCCAAATCTAATCATCAAAACTGTGTATCCCAATAAGGAGAATGTGTTTATAGTGCTTAATCACCAAAAGAGATGAGATTTTTAGGAAAATCCATGTATATCCCATTTGATGGATGAACTTTGATTTTAAGGAAAATAGTAGAAAGAAAAACTTTTCTTGCAAAACTAAAGCATCTAAACCGTGTATCCTAAAAAGGACAACTTGCTTACAGTGGCCAATCACCAAAAGAATGGATATTATTACGAGAGTCCAAGTTTGTCCCATTTGACAGATCAACTTTGATTCTAATGAAAATGGTGAAAAAAAGGCTTTTCTTCCAAAATGAAAGCATCAATATGGTGTATCCTAATGAGAAGAATGTGTTTGTAGTGCCAATCACCAAAAGAATGGAGATTATTATGAGAATCTAGGTTTGTTCCATTTAAGGGATGAACTTTGATTCTAAGAAAAATGGTGGATAGAAAAGCCTTCTCCTAAGAATCAAAGCATCAAAACTATGTCCCAATGGGAAAATGTGTTCATAACGCCTAATCATAAAAGGAATCAAGATTTTTAGGAAAATCTGGGTTTGCTCCATTTCATGGATGAACTTTGATTCAATTAAAAATAGTGTAAAGAAAAGTTTTTCTTGCAAAACCATAGCATCCATATAGTGTATCCTAATGAGGAGAATGTATTTATAGTGCCTAATCACCATAAGAGAGAAGATTCTTACTAGCATCCATGTTTGTCTAATTTGATGGATGAACTTTGATTCTAACAAAAATGGTTGAAATCAAAGTTTTTCTTGCAAAACTGCTACATCAAAATTATGTATCTCAATGAGGGAAATATGTTCATGTTAGTTCAAAGAAAAGATTAAACTAAGAGGGGGTGAATTGTTCTATAAAAACTTGATCAATTTAAAGTAAATTGAAAATAAAAAGAGTGAAGGGTAAGAAAAACAAACAATCTAGGCATAAAGGTTTAGCCCTTGAACTTAGCACTTACATCCTCTCTTCTTGGTACTTTCTTACCAAGGTGATTCTCACAATTCACTAATTAAATTATTTACCTTTAAAGCTAAGGTGTAAACCTTACACCACTATCTTTTAAGGCTTAGAAACTTTCAATCCTTTTGAGAATTCTACCTTAAATTCTTAAATATTTTCACTTACTTTCACATAACCCCTTTTCTGATATGAATGAAGTATTTTGCAAACAAATTGAACCTCTAGTAGGTGGATGATTGTTGGATTCTAAGTACACGATGAATGAGATACAGATAGACTTGGAAAAATATGAATTTGATACAAGTAAAATAAAGAATTTGAAGACTTTTGAGCTTTAGCTATTTAATGCTTGGTTAATGTTTTTTATCTCTACTTCTTTAGCTAGTGGGAACCTCTATTTATAGCTTGAAATTGATTTATAGATGTTGGGCATTTAATGTGGTGGTTGGAAAGCCATTATAGCCTTCATAAATGCTTATTTTCATTCATACTCGCACTATAGTATCGATACAATACCAATAGTATCGATACAAGAATAAAAAAAGTGGTCGTTAAAGCTTGTTGTATCGACCCAAAGGACTAAGTATCGATACCAACCAAGCTATATTGATGCAAACATACCTGTATTGATACATTTGAGGGTTTCAACCAAACCTTAACTACTGCCAAGCATTGTATGGATACATATAGGGTGAGTATCGATACTCACTAAAATGTATCGATACATGCTTGAAAATATCAATACAAATGAGGATTTTAAGCATAGTATCGATACATTTGTTCATTGTATTGATACATACCTTCAAAATCCTTTATAAAATGATTTTTCTTAACTTGATATTAATTCAAACATATCTCAAAAATATTATAAGTATAAATATATATTTTGGAACATATATTTTTGAGAAAATACAAACTTAGTACTTTTTAAAATGTTTTTCAATTTTAACACAAATACCGAGTTGAGTATAAATTAATTTACCTTAAGTTGTTTGTTATATCAAAACCAAATTCAAAATTAACAATCTCCCCATTTTTGATATAACAAAACTTAAGATAAATTTACTTGTTTTTTAGATTGAGAAGAAGAATAAAAACTCCCCCTTAACAAGGAGCAAATGGGGTCCTTTAAAGCTACAACATTTCAAATCGATAACACTGCCCAAGATTTTCAGAAATCAAGCTACATCATGTAAAAGAATATTCAATATCAACATGTTATTTGGGTTCCAACATGACAATATAATCATGATCAAGTGCATAATAATTTCATGGCAGATATGAAAAACATGGAAAACATATTTAGCAACACATTACAAATTTTTGACATTTCTCCCCCTTTTTATTAAATCAAAACACAAGAAAGAGCAATTCAAAGTAATGGAAAAAATGCAAGCAAAGATGCATTGAGGAGAGAATGTGAAATAAAGTCAATAAAGTCCAAAAATAAAGAAAAAAAGTTCAAACGAATCCAAAAAACAAACTTAAATGTCATCCTAAAATAAACCTAAGATGACTAAGGTTCATTGGTTGAAGGATCGGAGTAGATGCACTAGTAGGTGGCAGTGTATAAGGAAAGGCCATAATAAAGCTTTGGAATTGCTCAATCAATGCCTGATGACTATGCTCAAGACTAGAAAGGCGAGCATCAATGGAATCAAACCAGTGATCCCAAGAGTCAAAGTGTCACTCCCATGTGTCAAGATGTCCATAATAGAATCGTACATATGTTAGAGGTCTGTGTGCATGGATAAGGAGGTAATGAGAGCTAAGGGTATAAGAGTGATATCATGCTCCATGTCATCATCATGATCATCGAAAGTGGGAATATCTGATTGCTCAAATAGTGGAGGTGGTTGTAAATGAGCCTTGGGAATAAAGTTGACACCTTGATTTCATACCCGACGAGCCCTATGGATTTGCGACCAATATAATGGTAAGTAGATACCATAATCCCAGGGTCGTAAGAAAGATCAAGACCTTAAGTGTTAAAGTAGTAGCTCAAGGCCATTCCATAAAAGAGGCTCTGACAACCATGAACACAAAGCACAAGGTCCACAAAAATGAAATGGGCTAGGTTTGGACGATTACTGGTTTAAATCATATTGAGCCACCAATAGTCAAAATTGCTAATCAAGGTGCGTTTGCTGCTGTATGGATGAAGCACATAAGAAATGATAAGATAAAGTAAGCAATCAACTAGAGAAAAAAAGGTGGCTTTGTTGTTTTGGGTGTGCAAAGTTATGAGAGTCAAACCTTCATTGATTACACCTACATTCAAGAAACTAAAAATAGTGATAAGAGAAGCCAGGTTGACTATGAGATCTTCTCCTAAAAGATCAGATCGAATAACAATAACATGATCATGATTATCAATGATAAGTGAGGCATTGCTAAAGAATACATGAACAAGATTTTTATGAATTGAAATATTGAGAGAAAGAAATTTGGACCATCCAAAGGTATCAAAATTTAAAGGTACAGATAGCTAATAGATCGGAGAAAGGTAAAGTCAATAATTTGACATTGTTGGATGGGCATACGGGCATAGATAGTAGTGAACCACTCATAAGCCCGTGCATCACAAATGCATATATTGAAAAATGATTATGTTTGGGTCAAAGGTGGTTGACAAGTGGTAGAGGTGGAAGCATGAATGATAAGTCCTTGACAATAAGCAGTTTGTTTAGCTTTTGAAGGCATAGGAGTGTTTGAAGGTGGTTAAAGACTTTTGTGTGACATGATAGAATTATATGCTGGTTAGACAAGTAGAAGACAGGATTAATGTTGGTGAAGTGTTTGATATGATTTAATAGGTATCAGATGAGGTGGGATTAGGTTTTGACGAGGTTCATTGATGGTGGTGAAAGTTACCAAAGGCAGTAGGTCAAGCAAGTGAAGTAAAAGAACTTAGGTAAGGTGCTAAGGAAAGGCTGGTTGAGGAAAATCATCGAGCACATGGTGGACGATAAGTTTTGGTGGCAATATGGTGTAGTGTATCAAGTAAAATTGTAGCCAATCTCAACAATCGAGTTTAGAAAGACTTACGAATGAAAAAGCACTTGAAAAGTATGAAAAAATTTAGATAAATTTTATAAAATTTGAAAGGAAAATTATGAGGGTTTAAGTAAAAAGAAGTTTTAAATTTTTAAGGTTTTGGATGGTAATAGGTTGAATTCCAAATGGAATTGGTGAACTGTGATGAAATTAATCAATTTTTGGGTCAAGGATTATGAGAAAAGTGACAGTTAAATGGAGTTAGGATGATTGAAGGTTAAATAAGGAGAAAAGGCTAGGGGAGAAGATGAATAGTGCTCGATAAAAATAAGATTTCATACATGAGGAGTCCTAAATCAATAATGAGTATCGATACAAAAGAGGAAATATCGATACAAAGAACAGATCTGGGTTTTGTATCGATACAGAAAACTAGGTCTCGAGACAAGTAACAAGTTAATTTGTATCGAGACAAGCTGAAGAGTATCGATACATTGTATCAACACTTGGAGTCCGGCATCAATATAATGAATGATGCTGGGTTTTGTATTAAAACCTACAAACCTGTTTGGATACAGGGAAAAAGTATGTTCTGGTATCAATATGTATGGCCTACTATTGGGTTATTTTTAATAAAATGGTATCAAATTAAGCATATTTTTTACCCAATTGTTCTTCAAAAAGTATTTGAAAATGCAACTTTAACCAAAATTTCACATCAAAATCATTTAGCATTAATAATTCAAAATTTAACCAAAAAAAGAAAAAATCATCTAAGAATCAAAAAGTCATACAAGTGCACATCATCAAACAAGTGGGTACATAGAGCTAGCTTTATAAAATAAAAATGATACAAACAATATTAAGGTAAAATATCAAAATTTTATCCACTTATGAATTTAGGGTGCATTTATTAAGCTAATTTCTCTTCTAACTATGCAAAATCTATCCTTGTCAAGTGGTTTAGTGAAAATATTAGCTGGTTGATGCAAGGTATCAAATTCCAGCACTATATCACCTTTTTACATATGATCTTTAATGAAGTTATGTCTGATCTCTAATGAAGTTATGTTTAATCTCTATTTGAATTGCATTTTTGGAGAGACGAATGGCATTAGTATTGTCACATTTAATTGGAATATGATCCATGGTAATGCCAAAATCCTCCATTTATTGTTTTATCCATAAAATTTGGGTACAATAACTTCCCACTGATATGTACTCTGCTTTGGTTATGGATAAAGCAACACTATTTTGTTTCTTAGAGAACCATGATATGAGAATATTTCTAAGAAATTTACAAGTACTGAAAGTGCTTTTCCTATCAATTTTACATCCACCAAAATTCACATGGAAATAAGCATATAAGGCAAGAGCTAATTCTTTTAGATACCATAAGCCTAGATTGGGAGTGTTTTTAAGATATCTAAAAATTCTTTTCACAGCAACTAGATGTGACTCCCTCGGTGACGACTGATATCTAGCACACATATACTGAACATTATATCAGGTCTACTTGCAGTAAGATATAGCAATAAACCTATCATAGACCTATAGGGTTTAGAGTCAACACATTTACCTCTTTCATCCTTTTTAATATTTGTTGAAGCACTCATAGGTATGGAACAAGGCTTTACTTCATCCATTTTGAACCTCTTATTGGTATACTTTGCTTGATTAATGAAGAAACCATCTTTTGTTTGCTTGACTTGTAGTCCCAAGATGAATGTTAATTCTTCCATCATGCTCATTTCTAACTTATCTTGCATTAACTTAGAAAATTCTTAACAAAGAGATTCATTAGTAGTACCAAAGATAATATCATTAACATAAACTTGCATAGCTAAAAATGTACTTGTTTTTTACTTTTACAGAAAGAGTTTTGTCAATGTTGCCTTTATTAAAAGCTTTTTCAATTAAACATTTTGAAAGCCTTTCATAGAATGCCTTAGGTGCTGACTTTAGACCATACAAAGCTTTTGAAAGTTTAAAGACATGATCAGGATAATGAGGATTTTTAAAATTGAGAGGTTGCTCAACATAAACTTCCTCATTAATAAAACCATTTAAAAAGGCACTTTTAACATCCATTTGATAGAACTTGAAATTGTTAAAACATGCAAAGGCTAAAAGCATTTTAATGGCCTCTAATCTAGTTACGATAGTATAAGTCTTACCAAAATTAATTCTTTATTCTTGACTACATCTTTTAGCTACCAATCTAGCCTTATTTCTAACTATGGTTCCATGCTCATCAAGTTTGTTCCTAAAGACCAATTTAGTGCCTACGATGGGATAACTACTAGGTCTCTCCACTAAATTCCAAACTTGGCTCAAGTCAAATTGGTTTAACTTCTCTTGCATGGCCATGTCCAATTGTCATCCTTTAGAGCCTTATCTAAATTCTTAATTGCTTGCATTTCTAAGAGATAATCTAGTTCTTACCCCTTGCTTAGGATCACCAATTATCTCACCTTCTTTGACATAACTCAATTCGCTTGGATGATTTTTTTCCTTTTCTACTTGAGTTGGCTCACATAGCTTTTCCTCTTTTAGAGCTTTTTGATTTTGCATTATTGTACTTACTCTCCTTGTGTGATGCTTGTTCTTGGTAAATCTCTACATCATCACTATCAAGAGATACCTTCCTCAAGGCTGAGTTAGCTTCATTAAATATAACATGTATTGACTTTTCAACAACCAAGGTTCTCTTATTAAACACTCTATAAGCTTTGAAATTTGCTGAATAACCAAGAAAAATTCCTTCATTACATTTTACATCAAATTTACCAAGATTATCTTTTCCATTGTTTAGTACAAAATATTTACATCCAAAAGGATGAAAATAGCTAATGTTAGGCTTTCTTCCTTTAAAAAGTTCATATGGAGTTTTCTTTAGGATTGGCCTAGCTATAGCTCTATTTATGATGTAGCAAAAAGTGTTGAAGGCTTTCACCCAAAAATATCTTAGTAAATTGCTTTCACAAAGCATGGTTCTAGCCATTTCTTCCAAGATTCTATTTTTCCTTTCAATAACTCCAATTTGTTGAGGAGTTCTAGGTGCACAAAAATTATGGCTAATGCCATTTTCATTACAACATTTATTAAAACTAAGATTTTTAAATTCTTTTCCATGATCATTTCTTACACTTGAAATAAAATAACCATTTTTATTTTGGATAATTTTGCAAAAAGTAATGAATTTTTCTAAGGCATCATCTTTAGAGCTTAAGGAGGGAACCTAAGTAAACCTAGAATAATCATCTTCAATAACAAACCCATATTATTTACCTCCTAAGCTTAATGTCCTAGTAGGACCAAAGAGATCAATATGAATAAGTTGTAATACTCTAGTAGTTGAAACAATATTAATTGGCTTGAATGAAGCTCTTCTATGTTTCCCTTAAACACTTACATCACATATTCTATCATTATCAAATTTCATTTTTGGCAATTCAACAACAAGGTTTTTCTAGATAGTTTGGAAATTACATTCATAATAGTATGTCCTAATCTTCTATGCCACAATTAAGGCAAGTGATCATTGTTAGTAATGAAACAAACATTTTGAGAAGATTAGTCATCTAAATGCACAACATAAACATTTCTTTCTCTATGTCCTACAAAAGTAATTTTATTTGACTTAACATCAACAACTTGATAATTCATTGATTCAAAAATAACTTTTATGCATTTATCATATAACTGACTACTACTAAGGAGATTATATTTGTGACCTCTGACAAATAAAATATTTTTAATGTTGGATAAAGAGTTGTTACCTATGGTTCCAATACCTTTAATTTGTCCTTTTGAGTTATCACCAAAAGCAACAATTTCTCTATCTTTAGGCTTATCTCTATGAATTGATTTTTATCACCGGTCATGTGTCTTGAGCATCCACTATTAAGGTAACAAGAATTCTCCCTTGTTGAATTTGCCTTAAAGTAATGCTGTTCCTTCTACAACCATAAAGTCATGTTTTCTTTTTAGGTACCTAAATTTTCTTAGGTCCTCACGTATTAGTGTTCACAATTCTTGTGCCTTTTGGAATCCATTTTATTTTGCTAGCCGCATTTTAAGATGTGCTAACACCATTAAGGACCCATACCCTCCTAATAAGCTTGCCTCTATAAGTAATAATCTTTAAAGAACATGTATGAAATGTACAACCAAGTTTATGGCAATGAGTGCCTATGCTAAATGCATTAAATGATTTGTTTTGTTTCAAAAAGAATTCTTGAAGTGAGTTTTTTTCTCAATTCTATTGTAGCACAAACCATCTTTATCAAAGAAAGCTCTTTGTGTTTCTAGCATATTAGTCAATTTTTGTTGTGCCATATAAAACCTTGTAAATAAGTTATGCAAGTTTGTGTTTTTCTTAGTTAGATCATCAATATTGACTTGTAACTTATCTACTTTCTTCTTAAGATCATCATTTTTCATGCTTAACGTTTCATTTTCTTCCTTAAGTTTAAAAATCATTTTTTTATATTTTAAATTCATGGTTTCGAATTCTAATGCTAATTCATCAAATGCATCTTGTAATTCATCAACGGAGTAAGTATTAGCACTAGAAGATACCTTGGGCTTATCATTAGTCATGAGATATAGGTTGGCCACTTTCTCATCATCATTATCGAATGTATCACTATCACTCCATGTGGCCACCATTTCTTTCTTTTTTTCCTTCTTTATGTTTGATTTCCTCCACATTGGACATTCAAATTTAATGTGCCCCAATTTCTTGCACTCATAGCAAATGATTTATTTTTTCTCTTTCTTGCTTGAGTCTCCCTTCATCATTTTTTTTTTAGAAGGTTTTATTGCTTTGTTCATTCTTATGAATTTATTGAATCTTTTTGCAAACATGGTCATTTCCTCTTCTTCCTCAACCTCCTCCTCATCATCATTATCATCACTAGGAGTGGTTGTTTTAAAGGCAACACTTACCTTCTTTGGTGGCTCTTGCTTGTGTTTTATATTTATCTCATAGGTTAAAAGAGAACATACGAGTTCATCCAAGGAAACTGTGTTGGGATCTTTAGATTCTTCAATTGTTGTCACTTTTGCTTCCCAGGACTTTAGAAGACTATTGAGTAGCTTTTTCACCATCTCTTTATTTGGATAGGTCTTTCTAAGTGGCTTTAACCTATTGATAATATCTGTGAACCTATCCGACATATATATGATGGTTTCATCCATTTTTATCTTGAACAATTCATGGTCAAGTGTAAGCATGCTTATTTTGGATTCATTGACTTGATTTGTTCCTTCATTTGTGCTAACTTGTCCCACACTTAAACCAAGAGCACAAAATAGTATGTGCATGGCCTTGGCATTTAATTATGCCATTTTGGTGTCTTGTTCATCCCATTGTTTTTCTTCCTTTGGCATAATACAATCTTCAACTCTCTTCTTAGGGATGAGTGGTCCATTGACAATGATCTTCCATACTTCATAGTCATTTGCTTGGATAAAGCCTCATCCTTGTCTTCCAATATGAGTAGTTGTCACCATTTAAGAATGGAGGTCTCATGATGGAATGCACTTCAAGCCCTATAACATTTGTATTTGTCTCAAATGCCATGAGACAAACTTTATCTTGGCTTTTTAACTCTTATGAGCTTCTTGAGGCTCTAAGCATCATGTTTGCATTCTCCAGTTTTGAACTATAAAGGATTTTTCTCAAGGTTGTAAGACCTACAATAGAGACCAAAGCTTTAATGCCAATTGTTAGCTCAAAAAAAAAGATTGAACCAAAAGGGGGTAAATTGATTCTACAAAAACTTGATCAATTTGAAGTCAATTGAAAATAGAATGAGTTAAAGGTAAAAAAAACAAACAATCAATATATAAAGGTTTGATCTTTAAACTTGGCACCTATATCCTCTCTTCTTAGTACTTTCTTAACAAGGTGATTCCTATAATTCAGTAATCAAATTGTTTACCTTTAAGGCTAAGGTATAACCTTACACCACTATCTTTTAAGGTTTAGATTGAACCTTTCAATCCTTTTGAGAATTTACCCTAAATTTTTAAATATTTTCATTTAATTTCAGATAACCCCTTTTATGATATGAATGAAGTATTTTGCAAACAAATTGAATCTCTAGTAGGTGCATGTTTGTTGGATTTTAAGTACGCAATGAATGAAATACAAATTGACTTAGAAAAATATGAATGTACTATAAGTAAAATGAAGAATTTGAAGACTTTTGAGCTTTTGTTGTTCAATTCTTGATTCATTTTTGTATCTTTACTTCGTCAGCTGTTGGGAGCCTCCATTTATAGCTTGAAATTGATTTATAGATGTTGGGCATTTAATGTGGTGGTTGGAGAGCTGTTTTAGCCTTTATAAATGCTTGTTTCCATTCAAACCCGTGCTATAATATCGATACAATACCAATAGTATCAATACAAGAATAAAAAATGACCATTATAGCTTGTTGTAGCGATACAGGGAAATGAGTATCGATACCAACCAAGCTGTATTGACATAAACACACTTGTATCGATATATTCAAGGGTTTTAGCCAAATCTTGGCTACTGCCAAGCATTGTATTGATACATATGGGGTAAGTATCGATACTCACTGCAATGTATCTATACATGCTTTAAAATGTCAATACAAATAAGGGTTTTAAGCATAGTTTCAATACATTTGTTCATTGTATCAATACGTAACTTCAAAATCTTTTGTAAATGATTTTTCTTGACTTGATATTAACTCAAACATATCTAAAAAATATTCTAAGTATAAATATACATTTTGGAACACATAGTTTTGAGAAAATACAAATTTAGTACTTTTCAACATGTTTTTCAATTTTAACACAAATACCAAATTGAGTATAAATTAATTTAGCTTAAGTTGTTTCTTATATCAGAACCAAATTTAAAGTTAACAATTTGTAGTGCCAATCACAAAAAGAATAGAGATTAGTAGGAGAATCCAGGTTTACCTCATTTGATAGTTGAACTTTGATTCTAGTGAAAATAGTGGAAAAAAATCTTTTCCTGCAAAACCAAAGCATCAATATGGTGTATCCCACTGAGAAGAATGCATTTATAATGCCTAATCACCATAAGAATAAAGATTATTATTACAATCCATGTTCATCAAATTTAATGGAAGAGCTTTGATTCTAATAAAAATAGTGGAAATCAAAGCTTTTCTTGCAAAATCATAGCATCAAAACTATGTATCTTTATGAAGAGAATGTGTTTATAGTGCCAATCACCAAAAGGATGGAGATTATTATGAGAATCTAGATTGTCCTATTTGAGTGACAAATTTTGATTCTAAGCAAAATGGTGGAAAGAAAAGCTTTTCCTGAAAATAAAAGCATCAAAACTGTGTTTCCTAATACAAAGAATGTGTTTATAATGCCCAATTACAAAAAGAATGGAGATTATTACGAGAATCCTAGTTTGTCCCATTTGACGAATAAACTTTGATTCTAATGAAAATGGTGGAAAAAAAGCTTTCTTTGCAAAACCAAAGCATCAATATAGTGTATCCCAAATAAAAGAATATGTTTATAGTGCCCAATCACCAAAAGAGTGAAGATTGTTAATAGAATCCATGTAAGTCCAATTTAATGGACAAACTTTGATTATAAAAAAATAGTGGAAAGAAAAGCTTTTCTTGCAAAACTGAAGCATGAAAATTATGTATCTTAATAAGGAGATTGTGTTTATAGTGCCCAATCACCAAAAGAATAGAGATTATTATGAGAATCTAGGTTTGCCCATTTTAAGGACAAACTTTAATTCTAAGGAACATGGGGGAAAGAAAAGCTTTTCTTACAAAACCAAAGCATCAAAGCCATGTATCCCAATGAAGAGAATGTTTTTATAGTGCCAATCACCAAAAGAATGGATATTATTATGAGAATCCAAGTTTGTTCCATTTGATAGATGAAATTTGGTTCTAATGAAAATGGTGGAAAAAAAGCTTTTCTCGCGAAATCAAAGCACCAATATGGTGTACCCTAATGAGGAGAATGTGTTCATAGCACCCAATCACCAAAAGAATAAAGATTATTACTAGAGTCCATGTTTTTTCGATTCGGTGGGGAAACTTTGATTCTAAGGAAAATGGAGAAAAAAATATTTTCTTGCAAAACCAAAGCATTAAAATTGCGTATCCCAAATAGGAGAATGTGTTTATAGTGCCCAATCACCAAAATAATAGAGATTATTATGAAAATTTAGGTTTATTCTATCTAAGATATGAACTTTGATTTTAAGGAAAATGGTGGAGAGAAAAGCTTTTCCTAAAAACCAAAGTGTCAAAACCATGTACCCTAATGAGGAAAATGTGATTACAATGCCAAAACACAAAAAGAATGAAGATTATTATAAGAATCTAGGTTTGTCCCATTCGAGGGATGAACTTTGATTCTAATGAAAATTGTGGAAGGAAAAAATTTTTTCGAAAGTAAAGCATTAATATGGTGTATCCTAATGAGAAAAATGTTTTTATAGTGCCCAATCACCAAAAGAGTGAAAATTATTACCAGAATCCATGTTTGTCCCATTTGCCGGATGAACTTTAATTCAAAGGAGAATGGTGGAACAAAAAGCTTTTCTTTCAAAACCAAAGCATTAGTATGGTGTACCCCAACAAAGAGAATGTGTTTATAGTGCCCAATCACTAAAGGAATGAAGATTATTACTAGAGTCCATGTTTCTCTAATTTGGTAAGGGAACTTCGATTCTAAGGACAATGTGGGAAAAAAATATTTTCTTACAAAACCAAAGCATTAAAATCGTGTATCCCAAATAGGAGAATGTGTTTATAGTGCCAAATCACTAAAAGAATAAAGATTATTATGAAAATCTAGGTTTGTCCCATCTAAGGCATGAACTTTGATTTTAAGGAAAATGGTGGAAAGCAAAGCTTTTCCTGAAAACCAAAGCATCAAAATCGTATATCCCAATAAGGATAATGTGCTTATAATGCCCAATTACAAAAAGAATGGAGATTATTACGAGAATCTAGGTTTGTCCCATTTAATGGATGAACTTTGATTCTAATGAAAATTGTGAAAGAAAAAGTTTTTCTTACAAAAGCAAAGAATTAATATGTTGTATCCTAATAAGCAAAATGTTTTTAAAGTGCCCAATCACTGTCGCAACGTACCCTGTGGTGGGTCCTCACGGATCTATGGGTGTTATGACTTAAAATATTTTCCTGACTTGGAAATGTCTTTTTAATTGAGATTTTTCTCTCGTGATGTGATAAGAATGAGAATGTATAGATTCTCGACTTATGATACGGTGAAAAAGACCATAAGATGAATCACTCATCTTATTGGTCTCGTATGACCATCACAAAATGGCCAACGCTTGGAGTCGCCATCGATCATTTTGGACTAGGCATGATCGAATACCTATTGAAACCTATGTTTTGAGTTATGAAACTCAAAACATAGATCCCATGGTCTATGTAATGCAAAGACTCACTGTTTGGGTTCTGCAGTTGGTTACACGTGATGAGGTATGAACCTCTTCGCGATGCCCAAAATCAGTACCTTACTAGCTATGTCTTATCTAGGTTTTGATTCTTTTGATCTTAACTTGTCACTATTTCTATATAACCCTTTTCGAATGCATGAATCTTGTAGAAATATTCAGATTTTGCTAAAAAAGATTTAATCTCATATACGCCCCGGAGAGATAGGGAATATAGGGATTTTCAATAAAAATGACCTCTGGATTTTACTTTGAAAATGGAATGTTCCACTTTGGGCACTGGAGAGATACCTATGCAAAACATTACCTTTAATTCCATTTGGAAACATTTTGAAAACATGAATGCAAATAATCATCACAAAGAAATCATGTTAGTAAAATAATAAATGGAGTAACATAACATGGATCATTCAATGCAATGATAAAGAAAATGGGTGGACGATGGGAATTTATCTTGCTATTGGCATCAATTATCTAGGAATAACTAAATCGACCATTTTCGAGATGCATCTAGATTTCTTGATTAAATGAGATTTGTTTGACATATTCATGGAAATCTGAGAAAGAAAAGAATTTAATTGTAATTTTAAGACAGGGTTGGAGTATCCCTTCGAAAAGATGGGGATGGAGTATCCCCATGGATGACAAACAATTTTGACAAAGAAAGACTTTTACTTTGACTATTTTGAAAAATGGGATTAGAGTGTCTCCTCGAAAAGGTGGGGTTAGAGTATCCCCGTAGATGATAAAACTTCATGATTTAGAAAATGGGTGAGCATTTGACAATTTTTGGCAAAAAGATTTATTGTGAATAAGGATGATAAAAATGTAAAATATGTTTATGCCTTGATACGAGCTTGTTGGAGGTTAAGGTATGTTCTCGAGTCTGATTGGGGTGACTTGGAGACATTCGAATGTCTCGAGACTATTCGGGAAAACAACTCGATTTTGACCAAAATAAAAAATAAGGGATAACAACATGCTATCTTGCTTCCTAAATTTATTCTAAATTGGTTTGAAGAATTTAGAAGGTGGACAAGACACCGTTAGAAAGGTAACTCGATGAGGGTCAATCTAAAAATATTTACAATAACCCAAGAAGTCACTTTCTGAGGGAATAAATTTTCAAGTTTAGACTGATTAAGCTGCTGGCAGAGCATAGGAGTGACAAGGTGTGTCAAAATTTGAAAAATCAACCCAGACTCATTTGGTGTAAGAAAATCACAAATAATACCTTTCCAAAAAGGGAATTTCATGAACATTTTAGGAAAAATTCTTGAAAAATTTGGAAAAATCATTTAGTGGGCCTGAATGGCCCAACCAAAATACATGTTCGGATTTCAAAGTTTCTGGATAATTTAGACTTAAAAAATCATAACTTTCTCATTTGGAATGATCCAGGGGTGAATAAGATCATTTTAAAGCTAATTTGACATAATTTGAGAGACAAATATCAAAAAATTCATGAAAAATCGTTTAAGATTTTAAAGTGATTTTTTAATTTTCAATAGCCATGCTGCTAGTAGGAGACAAAGCAACGCAGGGGATATTTCTTGTTTTCCCTTAGTTTATGGGTCATCATTCAAGTCATTGATGTTCGAACATCTATGACTAAAGGGAAAAAATGGCATAAGCATCACGAACTCATTTGCACAACCCCAGAGTAGTTTGGGATGATGAAACACCTGTTAATCATACCACTCAAGGTTTTGACTCAAGAAAAAGGTACAAACATTTAGGGAATAATTGTAAGACCATTTTCATTTCAAAATCAAAAGATTTGAGCTCGTTTAACCAAGATTCCAGATATGGAAAACTTAATTTTCCCTAAGATATTTTGCTAGCTTTAAGGAAAATGCTAAGTCCATGCTAATCCTCATTGGTTGAGGTTAACATGCTTAGCTTGGGGGTTATTGAAAATCAATTTTTATCAGCCATCAAACGTGCATTTTGATAGCAAACATACAAGGGGATGGCTCCTAACATGAACGGGGATGCTAATTTTACTGATGGCCTAGATAAAGAAAGTGTTTTGCACTTTGACAAGAAAATGTTAGGGATGCTGAAAATGACAATGATTCATGCAAGTTAATGTGTAAATGTCCTTAAAATGTGTTAGGCTAATGATTCATACATGGATTAAAGATAACAAAATTCATAGACATGGCATAAAATGCATGAGCAAGAGATATCAAACTAATGAGGATGAAATAAGGCATTTTTCCACATCCAAGGAGCATTAAAGCATCCAAATCCTAAACCACCGCAACCAAAGCGACAATAATGCATGATAATCCTAAGAGGGTGACGAAAACATTGAGAGCTCACTAAAATGATGAAGGTGTTGAAAAATAAAAAATGTGAGTGATAGCATAAAAAGTTATAGCAACAAAACTTTAACCTCAGCCAAATAGCTGGAGTAGTAGAGATGGCTTGAATTTTCCTTTTTTCCTTGTTGTAAATAAGCAAGAAAAAGAGATAAAGAATGAGGTTTTGGTTCTGGTATGGATAAGGTTGATTTTTGAAGTGTGTAGTGGCTGAAAGTAAGTGTTTTGGGGTTGTTTTTCGTGGTAGGTGAAGAGCTATGGGATTTGGTTTTCTTGGTGTATGAATGTGTTTTTGGAAGTGTAAATGACTGGAATCTAACCTTTTTTCAGTTGAGATAGAAGTGATCCATTTATACCAGCCTTTTGGAGCCAAATTAGAGGTGTTTTTGGCCATTTCTCAAGGGGGACAAGGTGATGTCAGCATGATGGCTATAGGGTGGCTGTAGAAGGCAACTTGCTGCCAATGTGGTAAGCATAGGGTGGCTAGTTTAAATGCTGAAATACTTTTCTAGCAAATAGGGTGGCTGATGGTTATCTTAGTCAATAAACTAGAGAAGAGTAGGGTGATCATGTGATCTTGACCTTTTTGATCTGATCTAGATTCAAAAAATGTTTTGATTAATTCAAAAGCCCAAATTCTTAATTTGATATCAGTTTTGATCTTTTTTTATGTAAAGAAAAGAGTTAAAATTGAGTTTTTGATCAATGATGGATGAGTAAAAAATGCCCAGACCATGAAAATGGCCTGCATGTATAGATACATTCCATAATGTATTGATATTTTTGGTTCAAAAGCCTTGATGGTATCGATACAATGATCATTCTATTGATACATGTTGATATGTATCGATACATTTCTTTACAGAATGCATGTTTTGGTCCTTGCATGGCCTAGTATTAATACATGAGGTCCTATAATCATTGTATCGATACAATGTTCATTGTATCGACACATGTTGATATGTATCGATACATTTCTTTACATAATGCATGTTTTAGTCCTAGCATGGCCTAGTATCGATACATAAGCTCTTGTATTGATACAAAGGCTCATCTATCGATACATCTACATATTGTATCGATACAAATAGGGATATTTCAAATCTTTATCATGTTGGAGCATTGTATCGATATATGAGAACCATGTATCGACACATTCAAGTAAAATCATGAATTTTTTCATATCTTTTATCCCCAGATGCCTTGGACTATGGCATTTAATGCCATATCTCTGCATTTACCTTTTCTATGATCCCTAGGCCTTCTTGACATCCTCAAATGTCGCCCGACGATCATTACCGCCTATTATGTCCATGCTCTAGATTATTAAAAATTAGCCTGAACAAAATAAGGTGTCTACAACTACCCTTCTTTGACTATTGCTGAGAATCATGAACAGAGCAAAGACAAATAGACACTATTTTGTCCAGGGCAGACTGACACTTCCATAATATTAGGGTGTTAGGTTTTCTAAGGTTTGACCCCCTTAGGCAGGTACGGAGTAACGTGGATTTTTTGTATTGGTGCCGCCAGCTTATGCTTTAACTTAAACTTGGTGCCACCAACTTGTGTGGACTTTGACTCAGGTGCCACCAGCTCATACAAGCTTTGACTTAGACTTGGGTGCCACCAGCTCATGTGGGCTTTTTAAGGGGTGCCACTAACTTGTGGGCTTTAAAGAGGGTGCCACTGGCTTATGGGCTTTAAGGGGTACCATGACTTGAAGGCTTTTGAGAGAGTGCCACGACTTGTAGGCTTTAAAAATGGTGCCACGACTTGTGGGCTTTTAAGAGAGTGCCATGACTTGTGGGCTTTAAAAAGGTGCCACTGACTTATGGGTTTTTGAAAAGGGTGCCATTTACTTGTGGGCCTTAAAGGGTGCCATGACTTATGGGCTTAAAAAGGGTGCCACTGTCTTGTGAGCTTTGAAAAGGGTTTTAGCACTTGTTCTTGACAAACTTCTGATTAATGTTCTTGACAGAAGTTTTTAATGATAGTCTCTAGACAATAATTTCTTACCACTAGCACTTTTAACATAAGGTGGTGAGAAGAAAAAGACCTTACCTGAATGACACTTGGTTTGTGAAGCTCAGAGTTTTTATCAGGAATTCCTTGGAGGTTCAGCAAACCTAGCTTGAAATGATATTGTAAAAAATGATGATGTAAGATGGTAATGTGAATGCATGATATGAAATGCTATCATGATTTCACGATATGAAGTCTAATACAGGATATAGCTGTAGTTCTCCTTGTACATCATTTAGACTCTCAAAGGGATGGTGATTCATCCTTGTTCCAAACATGGACCAGAATTTTCCTTATCTTGCTAGGGATTATGGGTTATCCTTGCTCCACTAGGGATATAACCGAAAATTTAGTCTCAAGAATTTAGACTACTACGTTTCTTGATTCGAGAGGCTCAGTCATTTTCTTAACAAATAGAGGGCATTGCCAATAATTTAGGGATTATTCGACTGATTAGGTTGATGTCTCTAGTTTTGATAAGATTCTAATGGAATGCATGGGTCGATTTTGGTTAGCTTAAAATGGTTTTTCTTGAGATGAGGCTTGTGAAAACGAGAAATGGTTTGTGTATAGTCATGCCGAACAGGTGTTTAGACGTGACAAGTTCATAATCTTGATGATTGGGGCATAAGCAGAGTTTCTTGTGCTTTTCTTTTCCTTTAGATGTAATGTAAAGATGTCCTGATGCGTTTTTTAGTTAATCATCAAACATTATCAACTAAATGATAAGTGCAACATGAATTGTACAGGGGTCCAAAGAAACAAGGTAATATTTATTTATGACAATAAAGAGACATAACTCGGCATATTATTTGACAAGCAATTGATAGGGTAGCGAGAAAAATGATCTTTTGGGCAAAAGATGCCTTTGACAGTCATGACATGGATGTTCTTTAGGTGCTTTTCAGAATCCTTCTCAAATGATGTACGTGCCTAGCATGAGCTGATCTTTGAAAGATCTCTAAGATTGCTTTGCATTGTCCTGTAGGTGTTCTCGATTTATGCCTAATTAAAATTAATCCTTTCCAGTTGCCCTTGTAGGTTTTCAACTGTAGTTGGGTTGGTTGCCTAGATGCCCTTTTGGATTTTTATCTAGACTCCTTTTTGTTTTCTTTTGTTTCTTTTTTTGTTTTGTTTGTTTTCTTTCTTATTTTTTTTGTTTTTTTTTTGTTTTTTGTTTTTTTTAAAGACGCTTTTCCAGGTTCTTTCCTTCTACTATAATATTTCTAGATAAAATCTAAGTTGACTGGGCTGGCAAGACATTGTCGTTCATTTTTGACAAGATTAGGGCCCTTCTAGAGAAGGCTTGCTTCACGACATACGGTCTTTCCCAATTAAGGGTCCATTTGCCCCACACTTCTTTATAAATTAGGAGGATCTTCTTCAATACCAATTCGCCTGGGTGAAATTGTCATGGATGCATCTTTTTGTTATGGGCTCTAGTCATTTGTCGTTGATACATTTGTCCATGGCAGATGGCCTTCATGCATTTTTCTTCGATAAGATTGAGCTAGTCATATCTGTTCTTAACCTATTAGGCTTTTTCAAGTTTGGTTTCCATTAAGATTCTGAGAGAAAGGATCTCAACTTCAATAGGCAATACAACTTCCATCCCATGGACAAAAGAAAATGGAGTAGCACCCATGGAAGTGCGAACTGAGGTTCGATAGGCATAAAGTGCAAAGAATAGCTTCTCATGCCAGTCATTGTAGGTTTTGACCATTTTTTTAACTATTTTTTTAATGTTTTTATTGGCTGCCTCGATTGCCTTATTCATCTTTGGGTGATAAGGGACAGAATTATGGTGCTGGATCTTCAACTGTGAGTAGACTGCTTGCATCATTTTATTGCTTAAGTTGCTTGCATTGTCTATGATGATTTGCCATATCTACAGAAAATGTCTTACTTGACAAACCTATAAAAGGTCGATATAGTGATATTGGCATATGAGGCAGCCTCCACCCACTTAGTGAAATAGTTGATTGCTACTAAGATAAAGCGATGCCTATTGGAAGCTTTGGGGGTGATTGGCCTAATCACATCCATGCCTCATATAGAGAAAGGCTATGGGGCTGTCATGACGTGAAGCGGCATCGGAGGGACATGGATCTTGTCAGCATAGATTTGACACTTATGGCATTTTCAGGCATAATTGACGCAGTCTCTTTTGAGGGTCAACCAGTAATAATCTGTTCTCATGATTTGCTTGGCCATACGATGTCCATTAGCATGCATGCCACAAATCCCTTCATGAACCTCTTTTAAGATCTTTTTGGCTTCAAGAGTATCAATACATCTGAGCAATACTTGATCGTGGCCTTTTTTGTATAAGATTTTTCCATTGAGAACAAATCCCATAGCCAGCCTTCTGATAGTTCTCTTATCATTCTCGATTACCTGTTTAGGATATTGCTAATCCTTAATGTAACAAAGGATGTCATGGTACCACGGTAGGCCATCATTCTCTTTTTCGATGCTATGACAATGAACCAGAGTTGTGCAGATACTCATCTCGATGGGAGAAATGTTTAATTCCTGGTTGACTTTAAACATGGATGATAATGTAGCCAAAGCATCAACTATTTGGTTCTCTTCTCGAGGTAAGTGTCAGAAACTAATATCATTAAATTCTTTCTTGAGTTCTGCTATTAGCTTCCCATACTACATCAGCTTGGCATCCCAAGTTTGCCACTTTCCCTTCAATTGGTAGATGACTAGGGCCAAATCACCAAACACTGGTAATATCTTGATATTCCTCTCGATGGCTGCCTGAAGCCCCATGACATAAGCTTCATATTCTGTGATATTATTTGTACAGTCAAAATTTAGACTTGCTGTGAATAGATCATGGCTCCTATTAGGTGACATCAATATTGCCTTGATTCCATGTCTTAGAGCGTTTGATGCTCCATCAAAATACATCTTCCAGAATTGGTCTTGGTTAGAGGCATTTTCCTTCTAAAAAATGCACGTTAGATCTTCATTTGGGAAGTCAAAACTTAGAGGTTCATAGTCATCTACTGCTCGACTTGCTAAAAAGTCAGCTATTGCACTACCTTTGATGGCCTTTTAACTAACATAGGCAATGTCATATTCAGAAAGCAGGACTTGCCATCTAGCTAGCCTTCCTGACAATGCAAGGGCTTGGCATAGATACTTGATAGGATCAAGCCTTATGATCAACCACATAGTGTGATACAACATGTACTGCCTAAGTTTTTTGGCTATCCATACTAAAGCACAGCATAACTTCTCGACTGCGGAGTAATTGCACTCGTATTCTTTAAACTTTTTGCTTAAGTAGCAGATTGCTTATTCCTTCTTTCCTGACTCATCATGCTGTCCTAATACACAACCCATAGACTTGTTAAAGACTACCAAGTAAAGGATTAAAGGTCGATTGGGCACCGGCAGCACCAACACAGGTGGGCTTGACAGATAATGCTTGACTTTATCAAAGGCTTCTTGACATGCCTCATTCCACTCTCTTAGATTTTGTTTGCAAAGGAGCCGAAAGATAGGGTCGCATTTGTCAGTAAGCTGGGATATGAATCTTGCAATATAGTTCAGTCTCCCTAAAAAGCTTCTCACTTCTTTTTGGGTTTAAGGTGGTGGCATATCTTGAATGGCTTTTACTTTGTTTGAGTTAACTTTGATCCCTTTTTCGTTAATTATAAAGCCTAAAAGCTTACCCAAAATGACTCTGAAGGTACACTTGGTAGGATTCAATTTGAGTTAAAATTTTCATAGCTGTTCAAAAAGTTTCTGAAGCTCTGTGACATGCTTATCTTTTTTCATTGACTTGGTAATCATGTCATCAATGTAGACCTCAATTTTTTTGTGCATCATGTCATGGAATAGGGCACCATGGCCTACTGATAGGTTGCCCCAGCATTTTTAAGTCTGAAGGGCATAACATTATAGAAAAATGTCCCCCATATAGTTACAAAATTGCTTTCTCCATATCTTTGGGCGCCATCTTCATCTGGTTGTAGCCTGAGAATCCATCCATGAAAGAAAATAGGGAATTCTTGGCCATGTTGTCTACCAAAGTGTCAATATGGGGTAATAAAAAGTTATTCGTGGGACTAGCTTGATTTAGACCTTGATAATCAACACGCATTCATAGCTTGCCATCTTTTTTTAGGACTGGGACTATATTGGCAACCCATTCTAGATATTCAACTACTCCAATAAACCTTGCATCAAACTGCTTCTCAACTTCCTCTTTAATTTTATGAAGCATTTCCAGCTTCATCCTTCTTAACTTTTGCCGGATTTGTTTACATCTAGGCTTGATGGGAAGCTTATGGACCACTATATCAGTGTCTAATCCTGGCATGTCTTGGTATGACCAAGCGAATACATCTTGATATTCCTGGAGTAAATCTATCAGCTTAGCCCTAGTTGTTGACATTATTGAGGTTCTGATTTTAACATCCTTTCGGTCCTTCTAAGTACCTAAATTTATTACTTCTGTTGGGTATTTATGGGGCATGATCTGCATCTCTTCTTACTGAACTAATCGTAAGAGATCTGGTGGTATAAAGCTTTCTTCAAAATCTTTTTCATGATCCACTTCATTAGTGCCAATTGACTATTCAAAATCGATCTTCAAAAACCCATCGAACACATTGCAAAAGGCACACACACAACTAAGGGATTTGGATAAAAATTAAGGCAAAAGAGTAATGGAGACAAAAAGGTTAAAAAGTGATACACAATATGGAATGATATAAAGTCATTTCATTGATAATGTTTGATAAAAATACCCCTTACATAGGACACCCATCTGCCCTTGGGCAAGGACAGGTAGGTTTCCATTTCTTGACATTATACGAAAGGGACATAAAAAGTGCAGTGGCTTCTGTCATAGCCTGTCATCAAAATTCGGTCCTAGTGGAAGGATATAAATTTTATGGCTCGGTACCTTGGAGATAAAGGTTGTTAAATGCTTTGTTTAGGATGACCAAAACATTTTTGGCCTTTTGATCATCTTATTAGCTTGGATCAATTCATCCTCCCAATTAAAATATCGCATGGAGAGATGGAAACATTGTTGGCTTTGACTCTTCTTCTTAACCTAATGATCATGTCATCTCTTGATTGCAAGTCCTTTTTTCTTGCCACTTTCTTGAGTGCGCATTGGCCTTAAATCCTAAACCTCTTTTGTTAGCTTAAATAGTGACCTGTAAGGCTCAGGCCATCCCTTATAAAGTTTTGCCAAGCCCTTTTCTAGCATGGGAACCTTTGCCAACAGTCATTTTTATACCCAAGTGGGTACTCTTTGACAGATGAGGTTTAACTATTAGTAATCCTACTCTCACAAATGTCGAATTGACAAACTCGAAGGATTAAAACAATAAATCTAGTGTATCTTCATTAGGCTCTATGTAGATATCCTCGGTAAAAGTAATCGCGATCATTTCTTCTTTTGCTTCGATGGACTACTTTGTCAGCTATCACAAATTTGAGTTGCTGATAGAGAGAGGACGGGACAGCTCTGCCGGAATGTATCCATGGTCTTCCCAATAGACAGTTGTAAGAAGGATTAGTATCCATAACTTGAAAGTCCACTTCATATTTACATGGGCCTATCTGGAGCTGAATTATGATATTTCCAATTAGTCCACAACATGTTCCATCAAAAGCTCGAACTATGGTGTGACTACTTTTAATGTTAGACTGATCGACAAGGAGTTTGCTTAATGTAGCCATAGGCATGACATTGAGGGTCGATCCATTGTCTATAAGTACTTTAGGCAAAATGCGTCCCCTAAAATGGGTAGTGATATGCAGAGCCTTATAAATGCCCCTGCCTCTAGGTGAGATCTTATCATCAGTGAAGGAAATATAATTATCAGCCATGATGTTGTTCACCAACTGATCCAACTTGTCCACAGGGACGTTTGAGGGCACATACGCTTCATTTAGTGCATTCAGTAATGCATTTCGATGGACCTCTAAATTAAAAAGCAGAGATAGCACAGAAATTTTAGTGGATTGCTTGCTTAACTGATCCACAATGTAGTATCACTGTGCTTAATGAACTTAAGAAACTCTGCCACTTCTGTTTCATTCACTATTTCCTTGACTTTTTCAGTCTCAAAATTCTTTGCTTGGATTTAAGCGGTTCTGGTGCTTGAAGATGCATCAAACTTCTATTTTTCTTGAGCTCGAGGAGCATAACACCTACTGCTATGATTTAGATGACTAACTCCTGATAGTTCCATTGCAGTAGTTGAGGGAGTTAGTTCTCCAATCATCACTATTTGATTCTCGTATTTCCATGGTACAGCTTTATTGCTCTTATATGGAGTTAGTTCTCGTATTTCCAAAGCATCAAACCATGTATCCCAATGAGGAGAATATGTTTATAGTACCCAACCACCAAAAGAATAGAGGTTATTATAAGAGTCCAAGTTTGTCCTATTTGAGAGATGAATTTTGATTCTATAGAAAATGGTGGAAAGAAAAGCTTTTCTCGCAAAACCAAAGCATCTAAACCGTGTATCCTAATGAGGAGAATGCGTTTCTAGTGCCCAATCACATAAAGAATGAAGATTATAATGAGAATCTAAGTTTGTCCTATTTGTTAAAAGAACTTTGATTTTAATGAAAATGGTGGAAGGAAAATCTTTTCTTTCAAAACCAAAGCATTAATAATGTATCCGAATAAGAAGAATATGTTTGTAGTACCCAATCACCAAAAGAGTGGAAATTATTGCATGAATCCATGTTTATCCAATTTAATGGACGAATTTTGATTCAAAGGAAAATGGTGAAAAAAAAGCTTTTTTTACGAAACTAAAGCATCAAACCATGTATCCCAATGTGGAGAATGTGTTTATAGTGCCCAACCACTAAAAGAATGGAGATTATTATGAGAATCCAAGTTTATCCTATTTGATAGATGAATTTTAATTCTTAGGAAAATAGTGGAATGAAAAGCTTCTATTGCCAAATCAAAGCATCAAAACCATGTATCGCAATAAGCAGGATGTGTTTATAGTTCCAAGCCACTAAAAGAATAGAGATTATTAAGAGAATCCAAGTTTGTCCCATTTGTTTGATGAAATTTAATTCAGAGGAAAATAATAGAAAGAAAAGCTTTTTCGGCCAAACCAAAGCATCAAAATTGTGTATCCCAATGAGTAAAATGTGTTTATTGTGCCCAATCCCCAAATAAATAGAGGTTATTATGATAATCCAAGTTCGTCCTATTTGACAGACAAACTTTAAACTAAGGAAAATGGTGGGAATAAAAGCTTTTCTGCCAAACCAAAGCATCAAAACCATATAACCTAATGAGGAAATGTATTTATGTGCCCAACTACACAAACAATTATTAAGAGAATCCAAGTTTGTTCCATTTGACAGACGAACTTTGATTGTAATGAAAATTATAGAAAGCAAAGTTTTTCTTGCAAAACTAAAGCATCAATATAGTGTATCCCAATAAAAAGAATACATTTATAGTGCCCAATCACCATAAGAATAGAGATTATTACCAGAATCCATGTTTATCCCATTTAATGGATAAACTTTGATTCTACAAAAATGGTAAAAAAAACTTTTCTTGTAAAACCGAAGCATTAAAACCATGTATCCCAATAAGGACAATGTGTTTATAATGCTCAATGACAAAAAAATGAAGAATATTACGAGAATGTAAGTTTATCCTATTTTAGGGATACAGTTTGATTCTTAGGAAAATAGTGGATTGAAAAGCTTCTCTTCCCAAATCAAAGCATGAAAATCGTGTATCTCAATAAGGAGAATGTGTTTATAGTTCCCAGTCACCAAAAGAATTGAGACTATTAGTAGAATTCAAGTTTGTACCATTTGTTGGATGAAATTTGATTATGAGAAAAATGGTGGAAGGAAAAGCTTTTACAGCAAACCTAAGCATTAAAACCGTTTATCCTAATGAGTAGAATATGTTTATAATGCCTAATCCCTAAATAAATAGAGATTATTATGATAATCCAAGTTTTTCCCATTTGCAGATAAACTTTGATATTAAGGAAAATGATGGGAAGAAAAGCTTTTCCTGCCCAACCAAAGCATCAAAACCATGTAACCTAATGAGAAAGTGTGTTTATGTGCCTAATCATGCAAATAATGGAGATTATTACGAGAATCCAAGCTTATTCCACTTAATGGATAAACTTTGATTGTAATGAAAATGATAGAAAGAAAAGCTTTTCTTGCCAAACCAAAGAATCAATATGGTGTATCCTAATGAGGAGAATGCATTTATAGTGTCCAATCACCATGAGAATGGAGATTATTATCAAATTCAATATTTGTCCTATTTGACGAATGAACTTTGACTTTACAAAAAATGGTGGAAAGAAAAGCTTTTCCTGCAAAGCAAAAGCATCAAAACCATGTATCTCAATGAGGAGAATATGTTTATAGAGCCCAATCACCAAAAGAAGGGATATTACTATGAGAATCCAACTTTGTCCCATTTGATGGATGAACTTTGATTTTAAGGAAAATGGTGAAAAGAAAGCCTTTTCTTGCAAAACGAAAGCATTAAAATGTGTATCCTAATAAGGAGAATATATTTATAGTGCCCACTCAACGTGAGAATGGAGATTATTAGCGGGATCAATGTTTGTCACATTTGATGGATGAACTTTAATTCTAAGAAAAATGGTGGAAAGAAAAGCTTCTCTTGCTAAACTAAAGCACCAAAACTATATATTCTAATGAGGAAAATGAGTTTATAATGCCCAATCACAAAAAGAATGGAGATTATTAAGTAAATCCAGGTTTATCCCATTTGACGATGAACTTTGATTCTATAACAAATGGTGGAACAAAAAGCTTCTCTTGCCAAACTAAAGCATCAATATGGTATATCCCAATATGGAGAATGGGTTTATAATGCTCAATCACTAAATGAATGGAAAGTTTTACAAGAATCCAAGTTCATCCCATTTGAGGAATGGATTTTGATTCTAAGAAAAATGGAGGAATAAAAAACTTTTTATGCCAAACCAAAGCATCAAAACTATACATCCCAATGAGGAGAATGTGTTTATAGTGCCCAATCATCAAAAGAATAGAGATTATTATGAAAATCTAGGTTTGTCCCATCTAAGGTATGAACTTTAATTTTAAGAAAAATGGTGGAAAAGAAGTTTTTCGTGAAAGCCAAAGCATCAAAACCATGTATCCCAATGAGAAAAATGTGCTTACAATGCCCAATCACAAGAAGAATGGAGATTATTACAAGAATCCAAGTTTGTCCCATTTAATGGATGAACTTTGATTCTAATAAAAATTGCTGACTTAGTTATTCTTAAACAAACAAAAACTATTATGAGATACATTTTGGCTGTCCATTTCTTTTCCCTTTTGTGTGATTTACTTTATGCAATACTATTTCTTTTTTTTGTCTTACTAACATGTTTCCTTTTAGTGATGTTTACTTTGCATTCATGTTTTCAAATAATTTTCGAAAACCATGAAGGCAATGCTTCGTATATATATCCCTCTAGTGATTGATGCAAAGCATCTTGTTTTCAAAATTAAATTTGGAGCTTATAGGATTAAATAGTTTCTTAAAAAGTTGGATTTATTATTCTATACAAATTTGTGCATAAGAAAGGGACTATATCAAAATAATGACAAGTCTAAACCAAGGAAATTAAAACCAAGTTAAGACATAGCTAAAAGGTATCGATTTTAGGCATCACAAGAAGGTTGATTTTTACTTGCATCTAGCCAAATCTTGGACCCAAACAGCAAATCCCTTGACCATGTAGATTTTGTAATCGATGTTTTAAGTTTCATAACTTGGAATATTGATTTCATAGTGCCCATCAAAGATTAGTTAGATGATCGATTCATTTGATAATCTTCCCCAATCTAAACATGAGGAACACTTCTTTCTTACCAAATCACATTGAAAATCCTAATCGAGGATTATTTTCAATTTTGGTGCATTTATCACGATGGAGTACATTACAACACATGTTTTAAAATTGAAATTAAAAATCATCGAGACAATGTTTGATGTTCTATCTCTTCAGTGCTCAACATGGAACATCCTTTTTGCAATCAATATCCAAAACTTGTTTTATCAAAAACTTTATGTTTCTTCATCTTTTTGAGTTACATAGAGAGCTCGAATTTATTATAAAATCCATGATTCTTTATTTTAAAAAATATATTATAAAAGGGATTATACAAAAATGATGATAAATTAAAATTAAGAAAACTAGAATTGAGATAATCTATGGCTAGATGGTACCAATTTAAGGTGCTGCGGGGTGCTAATGCTTCCCTACATATAACCAGCTCTCAGGCCCACTAACCAAACATTGGTACACATAGACTATAAATTCAATCATTTGAGTTTCGTAAGTTAAGATATCGATTTTAATAGGTGTTTGATCATACCTAGCCCAAATGGTCAGTAGGGACTCTAAGATCATGCCCACTTAGTGTCTATTTAAGATCAGTCGGCTAATTGATTCATTTGATGATTTTCCCAATCTATAATACAATAAACACTTTTTCTTGCCTTTTTCATACCTACGATCCTAATCAGGGACTATTTTTAAGTCAAGCATATCTTTCGCCATAAAAGCCTAAGGGTACATAACGACAATGCAAAAATACTAACACTTCATGAAGCAAGTCGAGAATATATATAGTGAAGATCATTGTTTTAACATGTTCAAGAAAAATATAATCCTCCAACAACTAAATAGAGCTAAATAATATTGTATGACGATAGTACTGTATGTACTACTTTGATAAAGTAAGGTTACATTAAAGGTGATAGAACCAAACACATCTCACCAAATTTTTTTTACACACAAGAATTCCCGAATAAAGGTAATGTTGATATTTTCAAAATTCACCTAAGTGGCAACCTAATAGATTTATTCGAAAAGGCTTTTTTAACTTTAATTTTCATGAAACATGTACAAAACATTGGAATGTATTGATTTAAAAACATTATACAAATGGTTTTATTTTTAAAAGGAAATAAATTTCCTATGAACATTGTACTCTTTTTTCTTCGTTATGTTTGCATCCCATAAAGTTTTTCTTAGCAAGGTTTTAATAAGGTGCATTTATAGTGAATAGTCATTCAAGGGAAAGTACTGTAAAACATGCATACCTATGGTGGATGACTCGTACTTCGTATGACTAGATACTAAAGTCCTTAATAATTTAGGTACATAAACATAATTATGGCACATCATACTGAGAAATGTATCTTTCTCACACTATGTATATTTGAGTCCTAAACAAGAAAATATTTTTACTTAAGAAAGATATAGATGAACACAAAAAAGGTTAACCACATAACTAGTTCCTAAAGAATTAGATTATTATAGCTTATATTTTCTTTGTCTTGGTTTCTCTTTACTTTCTCTCTTTATTTTATTTGTAACATAAAAATATAATATAAATTATTATATATTTTAAAATTGTAAATAGAAGATAACATATATTAAAAATGTTATATTAATTTTATTTTAAAATATTTTGGTACGTCAAATTTATTAAAATTAATTATTAAATGTGATGTGTTTGTATATCCATCCTTAGTTTTTTTTTTAAAATAAAACCAAGATAAAGATTTTGGTGAAATTAAAAATTTATAATAATACTAATAATGAAGCCATAACACACTTTGGATAAATTGATACATGACCAAAACACAACATAGGGAAAATTAATTAAAAGCAACAAAAAAACATGAATAAAATTTGAATAAGCAAAAATATAAAAACATAGATAAAATAAATTGTGAACTTGTAAAATTTTATATAAATTTATAACAATAAATTTTGTATAATATTTTAAATATATAAAAAAGTAACAGCGATACAAAAATACAAATTTTTCTCATATTTTTTCTTTCTTTCCTTTCTCTTTCTCTCTTCCCCCTCTCTTTCTCTTTCTCTCTTCTCTTATTTCCCTTTTTTCTCTTTTTTCTCACTCTCCACGAGACGTTATCTCTTTCGTCCTCTCCTTTCCTCTCGATTTAATTTAATTCTCTTTTTCCTTCTTCTTCTCGTTCTTCCTTTTTCTTTTCTTTGTTCTTTCTATCTTTCTTTCCCTTATTTTCTTCTCTTCTCTCTTTGCTCCCCAACACAGCCTTCCCCAAAAAAAGCAACATATTACCAACTAACTAAAGGACATCTATAATGAAAATGTACTATACTAGTTGTATACTCTTTTTAAATTTGAAATAATTTTTTTTTGCAAAACTTTTAAATAATTGTTAAGAATGCTACAAATTTTAATTTATTTCTTCCACCCTTTAAAGATGAAATTTTTTTCGTTCAAATTACAATTTAATTCATGCATAGTGTGAGTGAAAATAATTTTAATTAATTTTATTTTATGAAAATAATATATTTATAAGAGGTGAGTTGTTTTATTTTAAGTAAAATGTGTGTAGTTTTGTTTTGAAATAAAAGTGGGCTTTTTAAAAATATGGATAGTTTTTCTTGAACTAAAACATGTTTAAGTAAAAATTGACTACTTTGCGTCAAACACATGACAACATAACTTCATTTTCATCATTTGTTGTACTCAAACCATTATCCTCCTTTTTCTCACTTTAATGTAGCCATTATTGTTCATAACTTAAGCTCCATTTGGATAGACGATAAGATTAAAAATAGTAATAGCGATGAATTTAGTTATTGTAATAGTGATATTGGACATTATAGCGATGAGAATAAAATTAATGGTGGATATATATTTGGATTCAAATATAATACTGGAGATAAGGTGAGAATATAATTAACCATTAAGAATATTAAAGTGTACATATATAATAAAAATTTTAGTTTATTTGATATATAAACAATCAAAATTTATTAAATTTACATTTATGTCAAATAATACTTTTATTGATGAATAATTAAAATTTAATAAAAATATATCAAATAATATCTTTGTATTTATTTTTATTTTCATGTAACTATTTATTTTTTATTAATTTATATTAATTTTTTAATAATAAAATTTATGTATTTATTATATTATTATATAAAAATAAAAATTTTATATTTATTTTCTAATATTGAAAACCTAAAAAGGTTGAAAGAGTAAAAGGGATCCTCTTATTAGAAGTCCTTTTCCCACTAGAACTCAGCTCCCATGGGAAATGAGGGGAACAGTGGAACACCACTATGCTGCGCCGCTTGTGTCGCAAATAGGAAATCTCACTAGTTAAAGAGAATATTCCCTAAATCACACCGCACGTGTGATGAAATTCAAATTGATCGTTAGTACAAATTTATTTTATTATTATTATTTATTAATATTAATTGGTTTTTGCTAAGGTTTTTAGCAGCCACCGTCGGCGTCGACAAAGCCTCTCATTTGATAACAAATTCTTGCATTTAGAGATGACAAAATAGCCTTATTCCATACGAGTTTTGATCTTCTTCTATCCGAAAGGGACAGTTTTTCTAAAATCAAAGATAAAGTCGGGCCGGTCAAGTTAGAAACATAATGGGGTTTGGGCAGTCGGTTTGCAGTCCTTTGACATGCCTGACGATAAAAGTAATATATTTTTATTTTTTACATTATTAAATATATGTATATTATATTAATAAATTAATTATTTTAATTAGAGTGATTAATTCAATACTATAATATATGTTAAAAATAAAATTTTCAAAATAATGAAACAAAAAATTTAAATTTAAATTTTTAGTTAGATAAGATGTAATTTATATGTTTTTTCAAGTTGGAATTGAATATTAAAAAAATGCAGGTCAAGTCAGAGTTAAGTTTAATACCAAATCGGATTGACTCAAGTGGGACAAAAAAGTTGTACCTGAGCCGTTGTCATCTCTAATTGCTTCATCCACCATTGCTTGATATTCCCTCAATGCCGGTTGTTTGTGCCTGCTTTTGTCTTTTGCAATCTCTATCTGAATTTCACGTTTCCTATAGTGACTAAACATATATTGTGGAAACTATGCAATCGCTTTCAGAATCCAGATTCAATGGATAAAGTTACATGTAGTAGTGCATAGGTCCAACTTTCGGTCCACAAAAGTTCATGTTTGCTTTTCATAATACTAGCAAAATTTTCACCTAAACTTCATGTTAAAATTCCTATTTTGTGTTTTAAATCATAATATATATATATATATATAGATATAGAGCCACTTTAAGTTTTCGATTATATATAATTAGGTTTTCATTTCATTTATGAATTTGGATTTGTCTATCGGTAAAGAAGATGTTGAAAATTGAAGAAATATTTAATACACTAAATTTTCAATTTCTTTTGAATGTCTAAACTAATGGAATTTTTTTTTTTCGTAATTAGATTATCTTTTAAAAAAATTTAAAAAAAATAAATTGATAATTATTAAAAAATTGAAAAATAATTATCAAAAAATAATTATCAAAATTATTAATAAAAAATTTGTAGTCACCTCTTCACCCCTCCCTATCCTATGCCTTTCTCTATTTGGTTGCAAGCCGAACAGTGGGGGTCAGTTCCCCTTAGTGGAACTGACCCTCCCTCTTTATATATATACATATATATAATAAAAGATTAGAAATACTAAAAATAATATTTAATAAATATATATTATAAATAATATTTATAAATAATAATATTTGTGTATATAAATAATAGTATTTATAATTAAATAATAGTATTTTTAATATATATTAAAATAGTATTTATAAATAATAAAATATTAAAAATATGTTATATTAAATTTTAAATTATTATTTAAAAATTATAAAAAAATATATTTTATGTTAAATGTTAAATTATTTTTAAAAAATTAAAAATAATATATGTTATACTATATATAATATGTGGGGTTGGTTCCCTTGGTAAGACCTGACGACATATTATATATAAATTATATGCAATGTATATTACATAATTTATGTTATATACAAGAAAAATTTAAAATATTATATATTATTTATAAATTATATATTAAAATACTATTTAAAAAATAATAAAAATTAAAATATAATTTATATTAAATGTCAAATTATTTTTTAAAAAATTAAAAATAATATATATTATATATAATATGAGAGGCTTGGCTCCCTTGGTAAGGAACCAGCGCTTAACATATTGCATATTATATATATTATATATAATAAAAATTAAAAATATTATACATTATATATAAATTATATATATTACAAATAATATTTAAAAATACTAGTTATATTTTTATTATTTTTTAAAAAGTAGTTTGAGATTTGACATAAAATATTTTTTATTTTTATTATTTTTAAATATTATTTTTCATATATATAATTTATATATTATGTATTATATATTATATATGTGTAAGGGGGTCGATTCCCTTGTAAGAATGAGCATAAGACCATAAATGAATGTACAGCTACTATAATGCTCAAATGTTAGAATGTACAGCTAACAAAAACCAAATGTATGGGAAACCGTATGGCAAATAACCGTATAAAAATGTCAGATAACAATTAACCACATTAGTTGGACACACATATGACAATCACGTTCGATGTACATATGATAATAAGTTAATGTACATTTGATCATGACTCACATTTGGTGGTAAAGCATAATAGAATGCATTTACACGTTAAATTTGTAGAGGAACGATGTACAACTTAATTGTATATACCCTAAGTAAATATACAATTGATCATAAATGAATGTACGATTTACAATAACTAAATGTACAGATGAGTATAACTAATGTAGACACCTAATTTTGTCCAACCCGTTTTCTAACAATCATAAATATCCGAGAAAGAGAATCTAGTGGTCAACTTAGTAAAGGTCACCTTCTCGAGGCAAATTGGTCATTTTCAAGACTGATTTAGTCATATTTAAATGGTTGTGTATCCATGTGCTAGAAAAAGTGTAATTTGAAAGACAATCTCAGATAAAAAAGATGAATGTTTAAAAGAAAAATTAGTTTTTAAATATTTTCTTGTCAAATTTTGAAAATTCATTTTTATAGATGATATCATGATCAAAATTTTCATTTTTAAGAATTTTTTGAGATTTTTCGTAAAAATTAGAAAGTTGATCGTCATATTTTTTTATCGATACCTGTGTAGTATTTTTGCCGATATGCATTTCGAAAAATAAAAAATATTCAAGAAAAATTATATATTAGCATTTTATACAACAAGGTGTTAAATTGTCAATTTTACCAATTATTTTTAAATTTTTCATAGTATTGTGAATATTTTGCTCTTGAATTTTTTCAATAAAGACTTATTTCGAATTTTGGATTTTTATCTTTGCTATTTTATAAATTAATATTTTAGATAATATGTTGTATTTAACTCATTTTATATAAGTTTTAATGTTTTTTTTTAATTTTTTTTGGTTTCAAAATATGAGCCTTTCTTTATATGTAAAATTTATGGTGGAATTTTCTTAGGTTTTGAACTTCAAAATTATATAAATATTCCCATTAAATTATAATAAAATCAGTTTTGAAAAATCTCAATCCATTTTATGATTTTTCTCATTTCCAAGATACAGAATTTTTTACTCTGTAATTTTTTTAGGTTGAATTTTTTTGAGTTTATAATTTTTAAAATTCTTAATATATTTTTATTAAATTCATACTAAATCAGTTTTTGAACATTTAATTTTTTTATGAATTTTGATTTTTTCTTTAAAATGTTAATTTTCCTCTCTAAGGATGTTTTCTCGTAAAAGTTTATGAGTTTGGATTCTAATTTAGACTTTTCTCATATTTATTTATTTTATTCAGTTCCAATTTTTTTTATGATTATTTCTTTTAATTTTCCATTGTATTTTTATTTTCATTTATTTTTCCAAGCTAGTTTCATGGAAACTAGTTTAGTCCAATTTCAATTTTGTCCCTTAAACAATTTAATTGATTTCTAATTATCCAATTAGATGATATTATCTAGATAATCATGACAAAATATTGGAAATGGCTATCAAGTACACTTTAATTAAATACATTCTTATATTTAATTGTTATTATCAGAAAAATAATAATCATTAAAAAAATAAATAAGAAGAATTTCGGCCAAAGGAATTTTTTTGACCCCTTGGCCGAACCTACCCCTTATAAATAAGGGGAGGATCTTCTAATAAGAAGGATTTGGCTTAGAGCAAAAATAACACTAAAAATACTAATTTTTTTAAGTTTTAAAGCTTTGTTAAGGTAGATTTCTTCCCAAAGCTTTTTATTTTTATTTCTATTCATTTTTCCTCTTGTTAGTGAGCCAGAACCATGCTTAAGTTCATGGATTTTGATCCATGTTGAAAGACTAAGCATGATTGCCATGAACCATTTTCTTTGATCTAATTGTCTTGTTTAATTTTTCTTGATGATAAGTTGTTTTTCTTCATGAATCATGTTTTTTGTTGATATGATCTTGATTTTTGTGTTATGATCTTATATTTATCATACATATATGATCATATGCATGCTATTTTCCTTAGTATTTTCTTGTTGATATGTTGAGACAGTATGTTTATATACTTATTTTTATGATTTACTATATGATGATGTTGATTTGTGTTTGACAAAGCTTGGAAAAATTTTCTCTGGTGGGTTGTTTGGTGTTGGCCAAACCTAATGCGTATGTATATGATGATTTTTTTATTTCTATGGCTATTCTATAAATATAAAAAATTTAGGGACTAATTTGTAAAAAATAAAGAATTATTTCTAGCCATCCGATGCTTGACCAAAACTCTCATACACATTTAAGAATGTATTTTATGCATTTTATCAAGTAAACATACATTTTTTTTTTAATTTTTAATGTCTTTTTTTAATTTTAGAAAGTTTAAGGATTTTTATGTAAATATTGAAAAAATTGTTCTAAGGCCAAAGGAAAGTGGCCAAACCTCCCTTGTAATCTTCGGATGTAATTTTTCTATTGCTTTTGATATATTTGATGTTTAAGTCTGTGTTTCAATTAGGTAGGGACTAATTTGCCAACTTGTAAATTCTAAGGACCACAAGGAAAATTAGCTTTTCAGATCAAAATGGTCATCCCTAACATAAAATCATCCATTTAGAGTGCTTTGATTATTTTTAGCATTCTTTCGGTCTTCCAAAAGGTGGAGAGTATTAAAAAACTTTCATATTCTTCTGGTTCTTTGGGAGGGTAAAAAATAAAATTTGAAAAAGTTTATGTGCTTAATTGTAATTTTTGCATTTTAAGTTATGCTAGTATCTAAATTACCCATTTAGAGTATTTTGGACATTACAAAAACATTTCTAGCATTTTTAGCCATTTTAGGGCTAATATCCAATTTTGAGAAATTAAGGGACTTATTAGTAATTTTTGCACTTTAAGTCATATTTGTCATCTAAATTATCCATTTTGGGTAAAATTGTCATTTCATATCATTTTAATCCCTTAAGGTTAGTGGGATACTTTCATATCAAAAGTATATCTTATGAGGATTTTAGTATTTTACCTTAGAACTAAGTCCGATGTAGTCACCCGAATGCTTTTATGCCAAAGATCTACATTTAGGATAGGTTTACTTTTCTATGATCATTTTTGAGTCTTTTATGGTTGCTAGGATACTTTCATATTGAAGGTATACCCCAAGAGTATTTTGGTTATTTTGTATTAAAACCAAGTCCTATGTGATTACTAAGATACTTCATCTTGAAGGTATACATTAGGGATAGGTTAATCATTCTAGACCATTTTTGGGTCTTAGGGTACTCTATTAATATTTTTAATAAAATCAAAATTTGTTTAGAAAATTAAGACAATATCTCCAAGTTAAAATAATACTTGAAATTTCTCCCAAAATAAGATAGGGGTTTTATAGATTATTTTAATAATAAGATATCCTTTTCAAAAATAAAATTAGGATTTTTTATTTTCATAAAATGAAACATTTTGTATTCCTTTGGCTCTCCAGTGGGACATAAAAGATATTTTGGTTTTTTTTTAAACATTTTGTATCCTTCTGGCTCTCTATTGGGGTACGAAAGAGAATGATAAAAACTTTTATGTTCTCCTGATCCTCTGGTAAGGTATGAAAAGATTTTGATTTTTAAAAATATTAAAAACCAAATTTTCTCAAACAAAACAATAAATTTAGAATATTATTTTAGTACATGGGAATTATATTTAAATACCAAATTTTGAAATTGAATAAAGACTAAAATTTAAATGAACACATAATTAATAAGGTATTGATTTTCAAGCATTATGAAAGGTTCAACCCCTATTCATGATTGTAACCAACTTCTGAACCCATGTATGCTATCTTTAGTATTATTGCAGATCTTAGAGTTTATTTTTGGGATTTCATAACTCAAAATATGAACTCTTGGTAGGTGACCAATCTCACCTAGCCAAAACAGATTGGTGGAGACTCTAAAATAAATGGTCGTGTTGTAATGACTACTAGAGTTAAGTTGAGTGAGCAATTTATCTTGACAACTTATCCCCATATACAAAAAAAAAATAACGATATGGCCCTAAAAATATAAAATAATAATATGTATATAAACATAAGAATGAGGGGTACACCCACCATTTAAGTTTGGCTGATCAGGATTTGCATTCGGGTCACGTTGCTATAACTAAATGTACAGATGACTATAACTAAATATACAACTATCCATAAATGAATATGTAAGTACCCTAAATCAAGTGTACACTAAACCGTATGGCCAATAGCTTTATGAAAATGTCAGATAGCAATTGGCTGCATTAGTTGGACATTATATACAAAATCATATAAGATTTATATATGATAATAAGTTAATATACATTTGATCATAACTTACATTTAACAAAATGCACTTACGCATTAGATACGTGTAGGAAACATTACATCCTAACTATATATACCCCTAACTAAATGTACAAGTGATCAGAAATGAATGTAAGCATAACCATAACTAAATCTACAGATGAGTATAACTAAAAATATAGATGACTAAAAATAAATATATAGATGAGCAGAATTGAATGTATAGATAAAAAAACCCGAATGTACCTTATGCCATATGACCCTTAATTGTGTGAAAATCTCAAATAACAATTATGGAATTAGTTGGACCAATGATATCAATGAGCTTAGATGTATATATGATAATAAGTTAATGTACATCAGACCATAACTAAATTTTCCTATAAGCATAAAGAAATATACTGACGTGAAAGATGCTGTGGGAAATGTTAAAAAGAAAATATATATACTTATATGTGAATATACAGATGACTATTTATGAATATACAGATCACTATAATTGAATGTACAAATGAATATAACTAAATATATAGGTGACTATAAGTAAATGTACAGATGACTAAAAATGAATGTACAGATAACAAAACCCTAATACACCCTAAATCATATGACCCTTAACTATATGAAAATGTCAAATAGCAATTGTGCACATTAGCTGGACCAATGATATGATAATCATAAGATGTAAATATGATCATATGTTAATGTACGTTGGACTATAACTAAATTTCTCAATGAGCATAATAGAATGTACTTACGCGAAAGATGCGTGTAGAAAATGTTAAAACTCAAATGTATATACTTATAAGTAAGTATATAGGCAACAGCAAATAAATATACGGATCACCATAATTAAATATATAGATGAATATAACTAAACATACAGATGAGTATAACTAAATATACAAATGACCGCAAATGAATGTACATATAACTATAACCGATTGTACCTTAGAGCATATGACCCTCAAAGTGATGAAAACATCAACTAGCAAGTATGCACATTAGTTAGGCCAATGATATGACCATCA
>JBBYHO010000013.1:0-21341 GCA_038382025.1 Adansonia gregorii
TATCTTCTATCATGGTTTACAAAAATAAAAAATAAAAAAAAAATCAGTTTATCAAGAAAATTAAATATCTGCCTTTTCTTTTCGATTACCAAAATATTAATTTGGGCCATAGCAACAACCTTTTAGACTGTACCCCGAAAGCCACGAAAATTCGTAACGTATCTCCCATGCCGGAATCGGCCTACAAAATCTCGAAACAAAAAAAAATTGGCTTTCTTCACTGATGTTGGCCGGCGTTTTTGCACAAAATCTTCTTCCCTCGTTTTTTCTTCTGAGAGATCACGTTGCAAACGGTAATTACTAATCGGAGAATTGCTTGTACGTGTATTGTATTTACTTTTTTTAATACCAAAAACAACATAAAATATTAAATCTTTCAAAATATTAGATAGGAATAAAATATGTGCATTAATTATGTCATTCAATCACCTTTAAACATGTCATGTCATATTTATTATACTATATTCGTAGTTACTAAAGGTGTTGTTCTTTCATATTGTATCCAAAACTATCAAATTCAAATAAAATTGAGCTCTCATGATAGCTGCTAAATTATTAGCTCAGGCTTCAAAGGTCTTATTTTATTGGTGGTTAAAAAAGATTTATTCGGGTTATATGGCTATCAAGCTTGCAAGCTCAATCATACCCGTAAATACTTCTAATCGATATTTGAATTTATCAAATTATGATCTAAACAAAAATTCTTTCGAAAAATTTTATTTTTTAGGGGATTAAGATATTTAAGTAAATAAACTTGTTTAATAATTGGCCTATTTTATAAGAAAATAACTAAAATTCATTATTGTAGGATTTGTTATGGTCATTTAGTTACTAATACGGTTGCTGCTCTAGGTGCTCAGAATATCAATCTTCAAGATTTAGCATAATTAGGTATAGGATGCTTGTTTCTACTACTAATTAAGCTTAAATATAAATATGAATCTCTTAATCCGAAAATGCTCACTTAGTACATTGAACCGTACGTGTTAAGGACGTTGGTGGCATAAGAAATCTTCGAAGAAACCAAGACAAAGATACGATAATCCAATCATATTATAGAATACAAAACACGGATCAACCCATATATACTTATAGTTAATTGTTGTTAAACATCAAGTTAACCAATTAAGCAACCTCCCCTACTAATCAAGAACAACGACCTAACAAAAATCTTGGTTGTCTAATATAAGCAAGGCAACGACCATGTCTCTCACGGGTTTATCACATGCCGGCCTGCCCTCTTTCTACAGTACATATTTTCTATTACAGAATTTTACGTTGACTAAAACTAGCAAGCAACAAGTTGAGACAAAAACATGGTCCCAGTTTTGTTTGGTAATATTCAGTCACTTGAGATAATTTAATCTTGTGACTTTTTTATACGAATATTGATAATTTTTTTATTTTTGATTATACGTCATTTTTAATTTAATTTCAAAAATATATTTTTTTATTTTGCGTTGAAAACTCACCGATTAAGATGGCGAGAAGCGAACGGCGAGTTTCGAAGGAGGGATAGCAATCATAGCATTAGGAACTTGCCATCCCCTGCTTAGGAAAAATTATAAAAAAATAAAATTAATAAATTATTATTAAATAAAAGTGAAAGAAAAAATAATTTAAAAAATAATATTTATTAAAATTATTAATAAAGAGATTTAAATTACTTATCTACCCCTTTTTGATCTGTTGATCGACTCTTCCCATATATATATTTAAATTTTTATATCCAATTTTTAAATATTAGTATATTTATATCTCTACTAGATTTGATATACTCACACAACATACCAAAAACTCACAATAACTCTAAACTATCAGCATATATCATTACTATCGTATCAAAAATTAAAAATCTATAATATTTATTCAAGTATAAATCTAAATTGTATCATTTATCTTATTATTATAAAAAAATATATGTTACAAATTCGCCTTCTAACATAACAGATAATATTTGATTATTGACTACTAGATTTTTTGAAACTCAAGAGATGTGACAAATGCATGTAAATCAGATTCCTTTTAATACGATAGAGAATTTATATATTCATACATAATTTATGTAAAATATATATATATATATATATATAAAGGAGAGTCGATTAGCAAGCCAAAGAGGTAAATAGATAATTTCAATCTTCTTATTAATAATTTCAATAAATATCATTTCTTTCTTTAAAATTATCTTTTCTGCTTTCACTTTTATTTAATAATTATTTGTTAATTTTATTTTTTAAAAATTTTTTTGTTATCGTAGATGGAAACTCGTCATAGCTCCTACCGTCTAATGGTGAGTTCTCAATGTAGTTTTCTCTTTTGTTGGGAACTATGGCAAGTTTTTTACAAATTAACTCAGCATACGTAAAAACAAGCATATTTCGAGAATTTATTTGAAATTCGCTTTAAATTAAGAAATAAAAAAAATTCACAATATTTCTATAAAATAGCCTAATCTTGCAGTCTTCTTTTATCAACAACTAGTCTTCAGCATACTTTTTTTTTTTTTTCAGAGCAATATATATATATATATATATATATATCTTTAAAAGGGTTAAGTTACGTTCAAGAATCGAATTTTTCTAATTGAACTGACAAAAATATGTTCTTATTACTAGGGACAATAGTTCAATATTAATCCAGACTTGGTTTGACAGTTGTTATCTTCTTATTTT
The DNA here is from genome assembly GCA_038382025.1 of Adansonia gregorii. Classification (NCBI taxonomy): domain Eukaryota; kingdom Viridiplantae; phylum Streptophyta; class Magnoliopsida; order Malvales; family Malvaceae; genus Adansonia; species Adansonia gregorii. The sequence goes on from JBBYHO010000013.1 coordinate 2,676, forward strand.
AAGATGAGAAAAGTTTAAAGTTAGTGTCAACGATCTACTCTATTGTCTCCTGTAAATACAAAGCTATATAATTATAGTAATGCAAAAATAAAAGAACCCCAGTACTAGAAGATTGAAAAAATATGAATAAATTGCTGTAAGAAACAACATTTATGTCAAAGTACCAAGTATTCCAGGAGTTTCGGTTTATGTTTGGTCAATTCTGAGCATGTTTCAAGGACGCCGGAGATTAATCCCCTTTTAAGTGTAGAATTATGAGATCTTGTGAAGCTCTGGGCAAAACATATGGGATTATGCTAGCTAGCTGTGTTTTAAGTTGATTTGATTAGATTCATAATCAATTTTATATTGTTTGGTTTAGGTTTTGAACTTCGAAGTTGTCTCTCAAATCCGTTTAGCGATGCTTTGAGTTTTGAGCTCTCAAAGTTTCGTATATAGAATAGGATCGTTAATTGTTGTAAACCATTACTGCCTCTGCGTTGTCTCTTCATTTTTCTAGATCCAACCTTAAGCAATCTCAACCTCAATGGAGCCCCCTCCAATACCTGGAAAGGCTGTAATGTTGGCTCATAATTCTTGTACATGAACTTTCGAATAATGTTTATCCTATCCCTGTTTGACTTTTTATCACATAAGATGGTGCACAATATATTTAGAGTTTGCTTAACTAATATCTATAACATTGATTAAAAATTATTCAATTACTAATTTAAGAAAATTTTTATTTTTTATTTAATACATTACTACTACTAAATAAAAAAAAAATCATTATTTGCATGTTTCAGTCCTTTGATTTCACCTTAATCAATGCCATTAGGCATCGGTTGTCCTTGTGGGCGCCACAATTGGAGGAGGAAAAATAAGGAGTTTGACCATGATTTCTATGGTTTGATGCATAATCTATTCCCTTATCTCCTTTCAACTTTCCTTTAGTAATTTTTGTATTTCGAGTACTCTAATTTTTTTTAACAATATCATTAATCTTATAGATTATTTAAATTGAAGTTGATTGCCGCAATAGGCAAATATGTACAATCTCATATTCAAAATTACGTACCAATTAATTTTAAATTGGATGCTATTTTGGTATCTTTTAAGCAGTATCTAGGAAATGGGACCCTCCAATTCCCCAATTGGCTGCCAAAATAGTTAATTTCAGGTGTTCTTTCTAGTAAATAGTAAGGTTGGTTCTCAATTTAATTCAAAACTTTCAAAAAGTTCACTCTCGGTAATGAAATTATATTATCATGCAAGATAAAGTTTCTCAAAATTTGAATATAAAGTCACCGTCTGTTCTATTATTTCCTTATTTTGTACTAGGGATAAAATAATTGAGACAAAGTATTAAATTTTGAAGTAACATTTTGTTTTGTCCTTCAAATTACTGAAGATGATGCTTAAATATTTATGGGCACATGCCAATATGGTTTAGTGAAATACTGTAAATGGTAGGCATAGACTGACTGAGCAAAAGAATTTTGATATATTTCACAAATTGTACTCAAGAATAAAAGCAAAAGAGAAGGTTAATCTGGTAAATAAAAAAGGTTCCAACAATATGATAAATCGATAATGAAAAATCACACCACTTTCCCTAAATTGCCTGCAGTCTTTTCCTTCAAAATTTTCGTCGATGTCGCTCAATTATTAGATTAGACTATTGGTGATTGTATATTTTATATTATATAAATCTAAATATAATATAAATTATTAAATATTTTAAATTGTAAATATAAAATTATATATGTATTAAAAATGTCATGTTTATATGTTAAATATATTATGCTGGTATTGCTATTGGGTATTAAATATTTTTCAACAATGATGACGTGTTGCATTTATATCAAGACAAGAAAATTGGAATTTATTTTTTTTTAAATTTGAAAGCTGAGATGCAGGAACGTGGACCAAACCTCACTCTGTCTATAAGAAGCCTACCACTCCCTCTCATTTCAAACAATTTCAGTACAAAATTCTCAGCTTTTTGCTTTGCTTTCGTTCTATTTCTGTCACTAAGAAAGTGAAAAAGCCAAGCGAAATTAACGAAAGAAGAAATTAGAGGATGAAGATGAGCAAAAGTAGTAGCAGTAGTGCAGCAGCTGCTGCCGTGGGAGAATCCACGAAGAAGATTTCATGCAGAAAGCTTCGAGGGTATCTCAGGGAGCAAAAGGGGAGGCTTTACATTATTCGAAGATGCGTAGTTATGCTCCTTTGCTGGCGTGACTGAGAAAAGGATTAGAAAAGTAACGTTACAACTGCTGAGTTTTAATTTTCTCTAACGTCAATATTTTCCATAATTGGCATCTATAATGTCGATTATATCCTCAATTATGATAAATATAATATAATCAAAAATATACTTGCGATTACAATTTAAACGCTGAACTGAGATATTCAAGTTCAGTAGAAATTAATGAGTCTTTTGGTGCAAACTTGGAATTGAAGTATTCATCCATCTTGGCCGGTGAAGCATTGTTGCAGCTAATTTAAGCAATGTTTACCTTCTTTCTTTCTTACTTTTCAAAAGTGAAAATAGCGAAAGAGATCATATCTCAGGACTTGGGGAGTTGCAGACTGTAATAATCCCTCCCTCAATCTGTTAGGATTTTCCGATATAAAATTAGATACTTTCAGTTTTAGCAGACACGTGCGTCAATCTGTTCACATAAGTACGTGTTTCTCGTATCAATCATGTAAAATAAATATATATAAATTATTAAATATATAATAATTTAAATAAAATATCATATCTATACTAAACATATCATATTAATGTATTATTAAAGGTCTTATCGATGACAATAAAAGTAGAGATAAGAAAACTTGATCTATTTTATGGATTCCACATTGGTTCTATCAATTTTTTATTGATCTGCTTTGAAAGGTATATTGAAAAAAAGTGAAGGTGGGATGGAGTTGGATGATTTTTGTAAATACTTACTTTGCTTCGTCTGCTTTTGAAAATTATTATTTTATCTTTTGATATATTTTATGTCCTTTATATTTTTAGTATATATACTAAAATAATATATATACTAATATTATGTATATTTTATATATACTAAAGAATTTAAAATTATGTTCATCAATAGACATAATCCATTCTTTTATCACTTTAAACTAAAATTTATTAGTAAAAAGATAGAGTGAAACATTGTGAAATAGCTATGAATATAATCGATGTCCACGAAATTGGATGCTTTTAACATTGTTCATGCAAAAATAAAGTGAAAATGGATAAATAATCTTGATCCCGTCCAACTCCATTGTTGTCTCTAAACAAAATGTAATTTCCAAATTTGGTGATGATTGGTGAGTGAGTGTCTGATGCAGGGATTCATTCCATTAGTTGCAATGCTGTCAAGTAAATTTAAATACTTAAAATGATGTATTTTTCAAAATATTATTATTCATCAGTCATCAAGATCTTCACATGTGGGTTGTACGTCTTGATTCGACTCTTTTAACACCACGTTTGGTTCAATGGAATAAGCATTCTATTATGTGTCTATTCAATGCTTTATAATAATGCAATATTTGGTTCATAGATTATTCCATAAAATCTTCGAATAGTCATTCACAGTGTGTTTAGTTCATTACAATAGTTATCCTATTATGGACATAATTTAGCGTGCTATAGTAATACAGCTGTTTGATTTATAGATTTGCTATTCTGAGGAAAAGCCTATTACAGCGTTATTCCAAAAAATCATTGAATAGTCATTCTGAGCCCCCATAAATACCTATTCCAACCTTAGGTAGAATAAAAAAAAGCTTTAGGCCTATGCTGATCTGTTCCATTGAATCAAGCTACTGTATATAGCTGTTACATTCCATTCCTGCTTTATTTTCTTTCCATGGAATAGCTATTCTATTACTGCTCTATTTCATTCCAATAAACCAAAAGTAACATCAGTGCCCTACCCATTAAATGGCTATTCCAACCTAAAGCAAAATAAGAAATTGCTTTAAAGAATTTAAATCCCTTTTGTCAAAGATTTGTATCCCAGAGTGTTCTATTCCACTAAACCAAACTATTGCTACAGCAGTTCTATTTTAGCTCTATTTTATTTCTACAGAATGACTATTCCATTACAGCTCTATTTTGTTCTAGTGAACCAAATACACCATAAATATTTTGCCCATTAATAATTATTATGTTGTCACAACCTGGGTGGGTGACATAATAACTGATAAAGATGTATGTGATTTTTCTTATAAAGCTGTTAAAGCTCTATTTTTAATATAACAGTGCTAAGTTTAGAGTTTAGGGTAATCTTATTAATTAATTATGTTATAATTAAAGAAAAATAATTACTCAAGAAAAGAACTTTATGAATTTTTTATAAAATAAGGAGTACAAATAAGCTAATCTTCTTGTTTTTATGAGATAAATAAATAATAAATATTATCAATGTATGTAAGGTATAAAAAATATTGTTAGAAGAAATGTGGTATGTGTTTTATTTTTACAAATTGGAATAGACCTATTACTTCTAATAACACGAAAAATTTGACCAACCCACCCAAACCCATTCTCATCCTACCTGATTTAATAATAAAGTCAATAATCTAAAATAAATCAACTTGAGCTCGAAATAACTCGAACTTAAGTAAAGTGTAATTTTATTTTTTTAAAAATTAATTTAATAAAAAATAAATATAAAATAAATTATTAATTTATTTTAATTTTATAATTTGCAATTACCATTTTTAAGTATAATAAAATATATAATTATCATTTCATATATGTAATTTTTCTTATATTTGATGTCTTCTTTGAATGCAAAATAATGCAATGACTATAAATGTACAAGCACAATGCAAGATCTATGGTTATACTATTATAAGAACTCTTTCATCATGAGATTAGCTGGAATGCTTTTAGTTACTATTACTTTTTAGGTTTTTTTTGTCCGATGAGAAAGGGTAATTTTAAACCATATTCAATGCTTTGATTAATGCTTGAGATTGATGGCAAATCCTTATATGAACTTGAAGAAATACTACATTAGAATTTGTTGACGGATATTCATTTCAAATGATTTTTGCTCAAATGATTTTTGCTCAACTGATTATTTTTCTAAAGATCAATATCAAGAATTCTTAAACAGAAAGAATATTGCACTAACATATTAATCTTTTGTTAATAGAATGAAGGACATGGAATAAAAAATAAAAATAAACTTTGATTACAAGTTAAAATAATCTTTTAAAAACATGATAATATTTTAGATAAATGAATAAAGTATATAATTATAAGAAAATTTAAAATAAATAAATATATTTTAACTGTCTTGGGTGTAACTATGTTAATATCATAACATCCTTACATTATACATATTATTTAAAAAAATATATAATCTATTCCCATATAATTTAGAATAAAATACATAAAATATGTTGTATTTTATTTTAATGATTATTATGTTACATTAAAATAACATTGTGTAATGTAATTTAGATCAAATTATATAATCTCTTAACATTATATTTATACATGTTACTTTAGTGTAAGTATCTTGTATTTAATTTAAATGTCATGTAATTTTTTAAAAGTATATAAAATAGATAATGGATATGTGTATATTATTACGATAATTTATACATTATTTAAATACCTAATTTTGTCTTGATTCTTTAAAAATATCTATTAATTCGAATTAAATTGCATTTCATTTCGAAATTAATTTCTTTCAAAATTTTTAATTTGAGTCAAATGCTCTTTAAATTGAAAGTTCAAATTTTCTCGAAATCTATCTTTTTGACTTTCAATCTATTCAACCTTAAAATTAATTTTGGGTTTTAAATTGAATATTGGATTCGTATGGGTTTTGGAGTTTCAAGTTGCTAAATGGGTTAAGATTTTTGAGTTGAATCTTGGAACTCAAAATTAGGATAGCCTATATCCATTTTCTTTTCTCTTTTTTTCCTTTTTCTTTTATTATTTCCTTAAATATTCTCAAAGTAAACCAAAAGAATCACTATAAAATAAAAAAGAAAAAATATGTTAAAAATTTTTATCATTGTCGTAACCGTTTTCCAATCCTAGACGATTTTGAAAAAAAAAAGGAATTCAGTAACTAATCTTTTGTCTGGTTAGATTGATCACCTATGAAAATTTCTCCTTTAAACAAAATCATAAGATTAATTAATATTTAAAAAGATAATTTTGTTTAGGGAAAATAGAATTTAGTTTGGAAAGTATGATTACATGTAAGGAAGGTGTTTGGCCCCTTACAATGTTTGTTTGATAAAACATTACCAATTAATCAAGTATTTATCCTTTGTCCCTTATAAAATTATCTTAATTTTTATATTAAAAAAAATAATTCCTTTAATTTTTTTTTCAAGAAACTTTATTTCTTTTTTTAATCATTTCAATTATTTTTATTTTTTCTACGAAAAAAATTATTAAAATGCCTCACTAAATACTCCAATATTTTTTGTATTATTTAATGGGATTTTATCACCGCGAAACCAACACTTGTTACTTTCTTAGAGTTTTGTTGTCAAAGAGTCCTATTCATGTATACGAGCCCCATGAAAGCAAATGATGCAAAGAATTGAAAAAAGTAGTACACTTGAATTTATTTGGCATTTATTCTTTCTTTTCCTTTTCATTTTTCATTATCTTCCTTTTTAGGAAAGAAAATTTTTGGTAGTCTTTTATGGATGATTATAGTTAGAAAAAAAATCTTCGGGAAAATGATTTTTGAGACACCCAATACTTTTGACAATACCCTACTACTCATATTCACTCGGGCATTTTAAAGAGTAATTGATACTTTTAATTTTCATTAAAAATCCATTCTAATTTTTTTTTTGGAAAAAAATCATTTTCATTTACTTTTTTATTTACTGAAAATACATAGTTTTTATCCTTCATTTTTCAACAGATAAAAAAATTGTTACTGATGACATTTCAAATAGATAATACACATTCTTTTGTTGATATTTATTAAAAACTTATTGACCAAAAATATTCATTTAAGTAAAATAGATACTTGAATTCGAAAATTATATGATTATGCTTAAATTCAAAAATTAAGTCAGATGGATATTTATTTTTTTATTAAAAATCATAATTTTTATGTTTATTTTTAAATATTGTTTATTATTATTTTTTATATTTTAATAAAATTCTAATTAAAGTTGAATGAATCAAATAAATTGTTTAATTTTTTTTATTTGATTTTAAAATTAATAAATTAAACCCAAATAAACTGAACCCAAAAAACCTTAATGTCAAACTCAATTAACCAGAATCTAAAGTAATCCAAACTTGAGATGACTTAAGCTAAAAAATGACTCGAACCAAAATTGACCGACCCGACTTGACTTAACCCCAAAACCAACCTAACCCATCAATTGATAGGTCTACACATGAGTATGGGTCTATCTAATATTTGAACTCAATCTCGACATTTGGTAATTATGTTAGACTTTATGTGACCCACATGATAATTAAGTGGATCAAGATATATATTTAATTAATATTAAGGTGATATTATATAGTAAATCCTATTTAAGTTAAAACTTTAGTGGTAAGAGTTAAACTCTTACTCCAATTGCTAGTTAGAACATAGACTCCTTAATAGTAGCCATTCTAATTAATTTTTTTAATATAGGTTCCTAGTCCAGTCTATATAAATTGCTTGTGCACCATCATAAGATAATTTTATCAAGTAAAGGAAATATACCAGAAGGCTTATATGGGGTGCTTGTCTTCATGTGCTTGAAGCAAGATTGTATTCTTGATCACCAATAGCTAGAAGTATGTTCTTAATTTAAATCTTACATGTGGCATCAAAGCTAGGTACTCTAGTTCTGTTGTTCAGAATTTAAAGATATCCTTTATTAAATGTGTACCAAGTATGAAATTATTCATGATTTGATGCCTTAAAAGTACTTATATCTATATACCGACCCATGCAATGGCCCTAAAAGTATGTTAAGGTGTTATATATTCTTAATATGATGATAAATAAGCATCATATATTGCATGACATATATCAACTAAAATAATGATATATTACATGAGATATTGGATTGCAGAACATACCATAAAACATGAAAAGTTAAAAACAAAGGAATACGGCGCTTGTAGTGCCAAACCTTTGTTTATGCAATTTATCAAATTTGGAACCATACATTCAACTTATCCTTGGGTATATTAGTATATTCTTGGGTGATAAAATATATATATAGCTTTTGTGGTTTAAGCAAGTCATGTCTAAGATCACATTCGACAAGTGGCATGTGTGGCATGTATAGTGCCAATTTTTGGTAGTTTTGATTTCAGTTCTTTTTTTAGATATGTTTAGCTTTTACTTTTAATTTTTGTTTTCTAGAATTTTTAGAATTCATGAAATATTTATTATTTAATATTTATGTTTAATGAAAATAATAAATGAGTTTATGCACAAAATTTTTTGTGCTTTTATTTCAAGATAAAAATTTTGGCATGTTAAAAATATTTTGGCAATATATACTCTCCCTATAAAGTGACCAAAAAAATTCGTACTCTCAATCTATAGATAAGTGCATATTTGCTTGCTAAAGTTTGTGTTAATATTACAATCTTAATATGCATATCTATGTATATTACGAAATAAATAGATTATGATCTTATACATTGTTTATATGATTAAATAAAAACATGCCATGGAATTCATAAATATTAGTCATGAGTTTGGAATATATTATAGCTTGACAATTTGAAATTCCATTGTAGTATGTAAACTTTAGTACATAGGGGATGATGTTATTGTTAATGATCTAAATTATTTGCTTGGTACTAATCATAGTGTTTTAAGTTACATAATTTAGATAAATTGGTAGTTATTTAAAATATGAAATTTTTCTTTATATAACTACATATGATAAATATCAATAAAGTTTTATGCCATGAATTTATTTGGTATATGTTTGAGTTATTAAATCATGTATGCAATTATTTATTGTATACATATATTATGTCACTATAAATAATCTAAATCAATTGCTTGGGAATAGCCATAGCATCTTAAGTTGATGGATTTAGTTAAATTAGTAGTTATTCAAAATAAAGTTTTCTTTAAATAACTAAATACAGAGGATGACATTAGGTAATTATTTATGCTATACTTGCAATAAGTTAATATGATTTAATATTATTTTCTACTGTAGTTATTAATATGCAATAAAGAATTCTACATATATTAAGGATGTTATTATTAAAGTTCTAAATCACTAGCTTAAGATTAGCCACAACATCCTAAGTTGGTGGATTTAGATGATAATTAGTAGTTATTTAAAATAAGGTTTCTTTAAAATAACTACACAAGAAAAATAGCATGACAAAGAATTATTTGTGATATGCAATAAGTTTTATGCATACATGTCATATGTTATTACTAAGTTATAAATCATTAACTTAAACATTTTCAGTTAATTGATTTAAATAAAATAGTAGTCATTAAAACTACATAAAGAAAAATGACATTCATTAAGTGTTAGACCATGAAATTAGTAATTTGGCCTAGAGAAAATAATTAATTTAGTAAAATGGTTAGAGGATTATAATATTAAAGTTAAATTTTTCTTGGCTCACAAGCATCAATTATTTAATTTTGGTATTTAAAATTTTGTTTTATCATTAAAGTTATATAAATTCATATGCATAATGCACCTGTATCCACAGGAAGGTTCAGATTTACATTTGCATATAAAGTATTTTATTCAATTAAAATATAGTTCCTTGTATTTTGTAGCAATTTTTACTATTGTGATTAATAAGGCTACTAGAATTAAATGCTATATGATGATAAAAAATTACTCTAATAAAGAAATTAATTAAGCTATTGTAGGTATAAGGACGTTGACTTAGTGTTTCAAATAGACAATTTGCCCTCAATGAATAAAGTGCACAAAGGAAAATATATTTCCATGTATAGTGGGAGCAATCTAACCATTTAAAGATGATGTCCATCAAATCCTATATTGATAAATCAATTTTGGGATTTCATCCTAAATTGCTATAATGTCAAGGATTATTGTAAAGCTACTAAAGATCAAACTACTAAATCTGATAAGGTTTTGGCTGTGACCCTAATAAGAAAGCTTTCAAGAATAAAGTGCAACAATTCTCAAAGTTATCCATGAGCAAATTATGAGATTTGAGAGATAGTGTTGCTTGACTTAAATCTTCAAAATGAGTTTTTTGAGTAAATTTCTTATCTCTTACATATTAAACTTTTTTCCTAATAGATATGACCATGAGAAACACACATAAAGAAAATAGTCTATCAATGAACTTTTAGTTATATGTGTTCAAGAGGAAAAAAAGATTAAAGAATGAGAAACTATATTCCATTAGCTTAATGACTTAAGGTAAAAGTGATAAGTAGGCAATTGTATTATAAAGATGAAGAAGGAAAAATGCCAATAAAAAAATGGTTTCAAGTTCTTCATTTTGTTTTAACTCAGACACATAAGGAAAGATTTAGATAAAAGTGACTCAAAAATAAAGGTAAACTCTTATTGCATAAATCTCTTTTAGTAATGTTCCTATCAAATACAAAGTGATTAGACTTATGTTCAATGAATTATATTTCCATAACCATTCAAGGTTTTGTAAAGTCAAAGAAACCAAAGGAAAGTGGAAGGAACATCTATAGAAAAATCTTTAAGAACTATCAAGAAATTTTTTGAAATTGATATTTGTTTTAAACCTTAGAAAAGGGGTTTATCTTTTATTTTAAAAATTTTCTTAAGTAAAAAGAGTTTTGAATTTGAATTTTAAAATTCTATTGTTGAAATTTCAAAAGAAAAAAAATTTTCTATTAGATTTTTCATCATTAACTTGGATCCTGATTGTGAAAATAAGTTTATTGGATATTAATATGATGTATGATAGTAAGGATATGCTATAAATAAAACTCCTTCAAAATAGCGGTGTAAAGATTATGTCACATCCATATAGAAATTTAGGAGAATTGACAATGATGGAGTTCTTGGAACTCTTGAGTTTGACACTTAAGTTAGTTGCATTGAGGAAAAAGCAAACTAAACAATCCACAGAAAGGAGCTAAAGAAAGCACTGTAATATTTAAAGATCATACAAGTTCTCTTAAGTTTATGGATTGATGCATTAAAACTGCTGTTGATGTCTTCATTAAAGTTCCAATTAAATTTTTTCTAAAATTTTCTTAGAATTATGAAATAATTGGAATTTAGCTTAATGCATTTATGAACTTAAGTTGTCCAGTTAAAGTGAAGACTTATAATGTAAACATAAGAAAACTATGATCCAAGAATAATTAAAAGTCATTAGCTATGCAATTAACTTAAAGGGATTGAGGTTTTAAATGTCTCTTATATTCAAGTAGAATTGTTAAAGCTAGAAATGTTAAGTTTCTTATGGATCATGTGTCCAGTGGGAATGAATTTCCTCGTAAGGTTGATATTAAGGATTAATTTTTTTATATTAATCTTTTGTAAAGGACTTGATTGTTTCTCAAAACAAACATACAAAATTAAGTGGAGAACAATGAAATCAAGTACATCATTTACAATAGATCATTAATCTCACTGACTAAAGGTGTACAATATGTACAATAGTTATAGAATTAAGAGATCCAATGGTTAAGAAACTAACCATTTCTATAACTTGGTTGTATACCTATAAAAGTCTAATTTTGATTGTTAGATATATTAGCTTTAAATTAATCTTAGCTTTGATATAACTAAAACTTAAGCTTAATTAGCTTGTGTTTAATTATTTTCAAGATTAGTATTTTTTCATGAAATATTTTGTGAACACTTTGAAAAATACTAGAAAGTGTTTTAACTCCTTCAAGCACTCAAAAATGTGTTCTTAATACATATTTTTATATAAAAAATTTTAAGATAAGTTTTACATGTTTTAAAATTATGAAAAACCTTTTAAAATTGATTTTCATGTAAATGTATCGATACAATAGTTGGTAGTAGCTAAATAACCTTAAAATGCAAGAATCACTGTTCATTTATCGAGGCAGAGCATTCTGTATTGACATAAGACTATTCATGTATCAAGATAGATCTATCGATACAGGACTATTTAGTAGACATATTTTGGATCATTAAACACAATGTATCGATACCCATTTAATTGTATCGATATAGAGGCATGGAGAACAATGGGAAATGACATGTTGAAGGTTCCAATGGCTATATTCCTTCAGCAAATATCCCCAAAGGCGATAATCATGATCAAGGCTATAAATAAGCCTCTATAATACCTCCAACAACAAGAAGAACCAAGGAATTGTGCCTAAAGTCAAATCTTTCATCTTTTCCATCATTTTCACTAAGTAGTTCATATTTGTATAGGATTAATTCTTTCTATTTTTGTATTCTTCATTTTGTATCTTTAGATACATATTTCTTTTGAGCTAAAATTCTTGCAAACACCTAACCTTTAGAGGTTTTATTTGTTTACACTCAAATCCTTGCAAAAAAGAGAGGTTCTTACTTAGCCATTCAAAAGTAGAGAAGGTTTCTACATAGCCTTTAAAAGTAGTGAGAAAAGGTTTTATCTTAGCCACAAAAGATAAGGGGTAAAGGTTTCTATCCTACCCTTAAAATATAGAGAGTGTGAAGGTTATACCTTATCCTTAAAAGGTAGACAATTAAAGTTAGTGAATTGCGAAAATTCAAGGTAAGTGAGGTCGAGGCAGAGGACATAAGCAATTAAGGCTGAACCTTTTTAAATCTTTGAGTTAGCTTCTCTTTCGCTTATCTTTAATTGTTTATTTTTATTCACTAACTTGCACTCCAAAGTTTATTGTTTAGATTTCTTAATTTTATTTATCAAAGTTTTAATTTACTAAAATTTTATGAAATAAATTAACCCCCTCTTAATTTCGTTCACCACTAAAAGGTCTAACAATTCGTATCAAAGCTTGTGTCTCAATCCTATAGGCTTAACATCCTTGAGCAAAGATTTGTAAAAGACCAAGCAAATAGCTAGTGATGATATTTTCGATAGAGGCCAAGAAGGACATTCAATCATGGGGCCTCTTCTCTTTAACGGTGATGATTATGTATATTGGGAGACAAGAATGAGGCTATTTGTCCAAGCAAATAATTATTAACTTTGGAAGATAATTATGAAAGGCCCACTCATCATAATGAAGATGGTAGGTGATCTTGAACTTCGTAAGGAAGAGTGGAAATAAGATGAGAAAGACACTAAGATGGCTAAACTTAATGCCAAGACCATGCACACACTTTTTTTGTGCATTGGCCCAATGAATACAATAGAGTATCTTTATGTGATAATGCCAAAGAGATATGGGACAAGTTGGCTATCACACATGAAAGGACCAATCAAGTCAAGGAGTCCAAGATAAGCATGCTCACTCTTGATTAATAGATGTTCAAAATAAAACCAGAGGAGAGCATCAATGAGATGTCCGATAGATTCATAGACATTGTAAATAGCTTGAAGGGTCTTGGAAAGGTGTATCCCAATAAAGAGATGGTCAAAAAAATGTTGAATAGCCTTCCTACGTCATGGGAAGCTAAAGTGACTGCAATTGAGGAGTTAAAAAACCTTAATCTTTTTACCTTAGATAGGCTTATTGGATCGCTTCTCATATATGAAATGAAAATAAATCATGGAAAGAAGCATTCAAGAAAAGTTAAAGTTGCATTGAAGGCTTCCATGATGAGAAAGAAGATGATGATGATGAAGATGGTGAAGATATAAAGATGATCATATTTGCCAAGAAATTCAAAAAATTCATGAAGGTAGATAATAGCAAAACAACCCAATATAAAAAGGCTAACAAGGTGGTCTGCTACAATTACAACGAATCAGAGCACATCAAATCTGATTGCCCATTATTAAAAAAGAAGAAAAATAGTTATTTGTAGCAACTTGGAGCGATAGTGACTCTTCCAATAATAATGACTCTAAGGAAGACCAAATGGGTAACCTTTGTTTCATGGCTCTTGATGTGCCCAAGGTAACCTCAAATTCTCTAAATTTAAATTCCTATACATTTGATGAGTTACAAGATGCTCTTGATGATCTCGTAGTTGAGTTTGAGGAAATGAACTCTAAACACAAGAAAATGATTTCAAAATTAAAAGTTGAAAATGATTTGTTGTTGAAATCAAAAGTTGTTTTATAGAATAAAAACAAAGATTTGAAAAGTGATTTTAATGACTGCAAGCTAAGAATTAATATTTCGAAGAAAGCTAATTTTGATTTGAAAAGAAAGATTGAAGCTTAGAACAAGAAAAAAAATCATTTTTGACAAATCTTTTCATGTTTACATGACCAAATGCTTTCGTTGCAATTTTCATGGTCATAATTGGCATACTTATCCTATCAAGAAAAAGACATAATTTAAAGTTAGGTAAGTATGGGTTTCTAAGGGAACAAGAGGCTTTGAGACTAGCATTCATAGACCTAAAGCAATTTAGGTACCACAAACCAAGTGAAAGTCTCTTATAGGTGTGTTAGAGTAATAAGAAGCAACGTAATACAAATGAATGCTCTAGACATATAAAGAAGTGTGATAGGTAACCTCTAAGCTTTAAAATTTTGATATGTGTATTGGTTATTCATGTTGTGATTATCAATGCTTTATTGAATTTTTTTTAAATGTTTTTAAAGCAAAATTGTTTAATAAAAATTCATATTTTACATTTTGAGCCACTATGAGCTTAAATGTGCATGCATTTGATGATTCAATGCTTAATGATGATGTGTTAAATTGATTTATGAAACATTGTTATAGAGCATAATTTAAGAATGATTTATGCGTAAAGGGTTGATTTTGATAAACTTCATGTCATGAGGCATTAAGAAGCTCTATTGCATGACTAAATTATATGTATATCCTTAGGGGGAGTAGTTAGAGCTCACTTATAAGATATGATGCCATAAACATACATTAGTAAGTTCTTAAGTCTCTTTAATACTTAATATTCAACTATGCTCGCATGAGACTTAGGATGTTTGATTATTTTGTAAGTTCATGATTTATGGCTCAAGCAAGTTGAAAATACTTTCTAAACATGTGCTTATGTGGTTTGAATGAAAATTCCTTAATTACAGATTGCGTTACTTATGTGACCAAACATGCCAATTCATTGAAACTTGATTTTAAAAGTCATTTTAACCCAAACTTTGATTATTCATATGAGTTTTAAATGCTTAAATTTCAACAGTTTGCTTTAGAATACAAAATCATAAATTTGCAGTGCCAAATTGCATATTTTTTTAAGAATTTTCGAAACACTTAAGGCATGTGCCAATACTTAGAGTTTTGTATTGATACAATAAACAAAAACCCAAAAAAACCTGGCTGGTATTGATACAATGAACTTTGAATCGATACAACACTATGTTTATCGATGCAAAAGCCCTCTGTATCGACACAAGTAGTGAATATTGGCCAATTTTGTGTTCTTAAATGCAAAATTGGTCTCCTTAATAAGTTTTCACTTGAAATCCTTTAATTTTATGATTTCTAAATATCGTTTCATAACTCATCACATGCTTAATCATTATATTTGATTCATTTCACAAATCAAATACATTAAGCGCTCATATTGCCTCATAATGCTCAAAAATAAAAATTTTTCTATATATCATTATTTTTTTAATTGGTACCAAATACGCTTGATGTTTTTCATTCATCAATATTTGGTATCACTTATTTCAAAATGTCATTAAGCTCATTGAACATCTTTCATTCCTAACTAAACCTAAGCTTATTGAATATTCTTTTATAATTAAAATCTTGGTACCTCTAATGCTTATCTTTTGCCAAGATTGTTTTTAAGTTTTGCAAGGTTCATACAGATAAATCCATCCTTGAAAGATAAACACCTGCACAGCAAAATAAAGTAAATTAAGCATGCAACCACTTCAAATCAAAACAAAACCATCAAGGAATGCTCAACATTAGAAATGATGATCCTTTAAGTTACAATGAGCATATCATCAAAGTTTGGTAAGGTTGAGGTAATCATCAAACAAATGCTATTAAATTCTTATCCCTTAGCATTAAGTTTGGTGACATACATGAGTCAATTATATAGATAATTGGTATTCTAGCATGTAATGTATGCTTAAAATGTTTACTTTGAATGAATATTTGAACATGTGTAAGTGCATACTTCTCATATTTAAGCATGTTCTTTGATTGAATGTTTGCTTAAATGATTTTATTAACATATCGTGAATGAGTAAATGATCTTCTAACCTATGAAAGTTTGTAACATTTTTTTTTGAATTTTTTTTAACCTTCCATATGGCATTTATTATAGTATGCATGTGTACTAAAAATTCAAAAATTGGCATCGATTATGCATCTAGACACCAATTGGATTAATAATTCTTAAAATCATTCAACAATTGGTATGTTCTGTCTCTCAAATATGCTTAAATGACTATAAAAATTGGATGAACTACACATTAGGACTTGAATGCCTATATTTTCTCAATAATTGGTGTACATGTTCTGAAATAATCTATAATTAATATATCTTTTAGAAATCTTGTTGGAATTAGTCCTTCAACTTTGAATTAGTCTTAATTCAACTTTTTGATATTCTAAAAAGGGGAAGAGTTTTAGTATATGTCTATGCTAGCAAATAGGAAGATTTTACATGTGCTTACATTATTTATATTATCAAAATCCTTAATATTTTATGTTGGTACTCTTAAAGCCAAATGTGAACAAAAATGCCATTGCCAAGTGTTTCAAAACCTTTTTATGAAATTTGCAAATTTTCATTTTGTAATGCTTTTAAGAATGGGGAGTTTTATTGAAAATCTTTAAATGACTAATGGGGAGTTTTACAAGCAAATTCACCTTAGGTTTTGTCATATCAAAAATGGGGAGATTGTTAGCTATATTAGCTTTGAATTAATCTTAGTTTTGGTTTAACTAAAACTTAAGCTTAATTAGCTTGTGTTTAATTAATTTCAAGATTAGTATTTTTCCATGAAATATTTTTTAAACACTTTGAAAAATACTAGAAAGTATTTTAACTCCTTCAAGCACTCAAAAATGTCTTTTTGATACATATTTTATATAAAACATTTTTAAGATAAGTTTTACATGTTTTAAAGTCATGAAAAACCTTTTAGAATTGATTTTCATGTGAATGTATCGATACACTATGTGTCTGTATTGATATAATACTTGTAGTAGCTAAATAACCTTAAAATGCAAAAATCATTGTTCTTGTATCGAGACAAATCTTTCTGTATCAATACAGGACTATTTAACGATCATATTCTAGACCGTTAAACACAATGTATTAATACCCATTTAATTGTATCAATACAAAGGCATGAGGAACAATAGGAAATGATATTTTGAAGGCTCCAATGGCTATATTGCTTCACCAAATATCCCCAACTGCTATAATCAAGATCAAGGCTATAAATAAGCCTCTACAACACCTCCAACAACAAGAAGAACCAAGAGAATTGTGCTTAAAGTCAAATCTTTCATCTTTTCCATCATTTTCACTAAGTAGTTCATCTTTGTATAGGATTAATTCTTCATATTTTTGTATTCTTCATTTTGTATCTTTAGATACTTATTTCCTTTGAGCTAAAATTCTTGTAAACACCTAACCTTTAGAGGTTTTATTTATTTACATTTAAATCCTCGCAAAAATAGGAGGTTCCTACTTAGCCATTCAAAATTAGAGAAGGTTTCTACATAGCCTTTAAAACTAGTGAGAGAGGGTTCTATCTTAGCCACAAAAGTTAGGGGGTAAAGGTTTCTATCTTAGCCTTGAAAGATAGAGAGTGTAAAGGTTATACCTTATCCTTGAAAGGTAGATAATTCAAGGTAGTGAATTGTGGAAATCTGAGGCAAGTGAGGCCAAGGTAGAGGACGTTGGCAATTGAGACCGAACCTCTCTAAATCTTTGAGTGTGCTTCTCTTTCCATTGTTTTTAATTGTTTATTTTTATTCACTAACATGCACTCCAAAGTTTATTGTTTAGATTTCTCAATTTTATTTATCAAAGTTTTAATTTACTAAAATTTTGAGAAATCAATTCACCCCCTCTTGATTTCATTCACCACTAAAAGTTCTAACATTGATATTGGACATAAAGTTATCTTGTTTTCACTAGCCATGAATAGTAAAAATTTAACACTTTAGTATAAAGCTATGACAAAAAAGATGAAATCAATGGCTAATGATCCAGTCTAGTAACTCATTAAATTACCATTTGGTATCGTTAAAAGATATTGTAGATAACTCATTTTATCTAACCCACTTTTGGCACCCTAAGACTTAGTTAAAGGATGATAAAATTGAAAATTAAAATAAAAGCTGGGATACAACTATCGGGTGCCATTTTGCGAAGCACTATTAGGCAACATGACACTAGGCGAAAATTTTTTTGGGATGGTCTGAAATGCCTATGGGCCATTGTAGACACCGTATTTTGTCCGGGCTGATTTTTTTTAACAATCTGGAGCATCGACGTAAGAGGGGACAATGGTTGTCGCCCGGCTAAAAAGCTTTTAAGGATGTCAAGAAGGCCTAGAGATCATATCAAAGGTAAATACAAAGATGTGGCATCAAGGGACGTAGTCTGAGGTATCCTAGGGACAAAGGAATTAAGAAAATTCACAATTTTACTTAGGTG
>JBBYHO010000013.1:39641-60200 GCA_038382025.1 Adansonia gregorii
GATTTTCGCTGATTCAACCTTTTAGAATTATTTTCATTAATTTTTATGGGTTCTACTAGCCTAGTAAATGTCAAAATATTGTAAGAATGTAAAACCTATTACATTCTTTTGCAATTCAATGGTAATAACTTATAAAATTGAATTAACGTTATTAATCTCATATATATTTACATTTTTATTATTTTTATACATATTTTGTAAACATTTAAATTTACCAAAATTAATTTCTTTTTTTTTTTTTTTACAATGTAATGACAGTTTTCTAACTACGCTTTTAAATAAAACCTTTTTCCAATGTAATTTTTTCCCCCAAAAGATTAAGATCAATGCCCAATTAAAAGGTAAAGCGAATCGGGTAACACGTTGGTCTCGAAGTCTCATCCAAATCCTAAGTCCGATGTTGTCTTTGTTTACAAACCAAAGAAACATCGAAAGGACTTCGAAAGTGAAAGAGAAAGGTATGATTCTGGTAAAACAGAATTACAATGAATAAATAAATAATTCAAAGAAAAGAAAAGAGAGAGAGAGAGAGAGTTATACATCAAAAAAGAAAAAGCAGCAAAAATGGTGGGCAGAGTGAGAAGGAGAATATTGGTGGGATTAGCGGTGGCTATGTTTTTAGGACTAGCAGTTTATTTCAGGCTTTGGGCAATTGATTACTCCATCTCTTCTGATGATGCCGAGTTGCTACGGTTGGTTTTTTTCTCCCTTAAATTTCTGGTTTTTTTTTTTTATTAATATTGGGTTTTGATTAAAATTAGCTTCTTTTGAATTCTGGGTTTTCAATTTTGCTACGTAATTTGTAATTAAAATGATTTTTTTTTGTTAATTTATTGGAGAAAAGGAGACAGTTTGATCTTGCAAACAAAGAAGCGATGGATGAATCTGCGGAGTGGAGGCTGAGATTTGATGAGGAGGCTGACAAGGCTTCTAAGTGTGCCAGGGAACTACAAGAGGTGCCCTGCTTTCTTGTTGCCATTGCCATTTTCTTATTAAATTCCGATCATAAGTAGATTTATCATTGCTGTTCTTGATATTAGTCAATTTGGAAGATCGAAAATTTATTTCTATTTCAGAGTTTTTTTTTGGGGGGGGGGGTGGTTAAGATTAGGATTAAAAGAAAACTATTCAAATACAGTTGCAAAAGAGAATATAGTTGATCTTACAGCCCAGACCAATTAAAAAATTTAAATTGGAGCTAATTAAGTCGAATTAGCAGTTTTAATTCATGCATGAAACTGGAGGAATTTATCTTGATCTCAAGTGATATTCCTGCTTAAAAAGCTGAAATCGGGAGATTTGTATATGTGAATGTTAAACTTCCCTCATCTGCCTAGTGCTTTAAGGAATTTTCTGGCAAATTCTTTGCACGTGACATTCTGCAAATTTTCTAGCTTAACAAATTATTTAGAAAGCTATAATTGGGAGTTGGTTTCCTACCATAATTCCGGGTTTAATAGAAATTTCATGTAATAACAACTCATACCTGTACTTTGTTACTGCCTGGAATAAGTTTGGACTAATTTCCAGGAAATAACTGGTCTGCCCTGGTGATTCTGGTAACTATATCTTCTTTTAAACCTTATGTATTATGTATGTTGTTCATGATGGAGGTGGTGTTCTGCGTGACAAATTTTTTGGAAATTTTCTCTGCTTTTATATCCGTAATGACTGATTAAAAATTGTTAAGTAAATCATGCACCAAGAATAGGAGGGAAAAAAAAAAGGCTTTCTGAACCACAATATTGTTAAGGTTTCAACCATTTCTGCTGAGCAAATTTCTTATAGAGGTGAAGTTTTAAGTTTCTGTGCATGCTGGAATGATGAAACTTTTTTGCATTACTATCTTTTTGATCCTTAATTTGAGTTTGTCGCCTCTTGTGAACTGATAGAGTATGTGTCATTTTCACAGATTAAGGAATCTATTGAAAAGAAGGAAGATTCCACTAGCTTCGATAAAAAACTGGCGGCATTGCAAAAGGTGACTTATTCACTACTGAAAGTTGTTTTCTTTCTCCTTGAGATATCTTGTTCTTATGATCAGTATCCTCTATGTTTTATTGTCATTCTTTGTTGTATACTTCTTCAATTGAAATGCTAGAACTAAGTCATTTGATGTTCAATTTATCAGAAAGGCTGTTTATCATGGCTTTCGCGTGGTAGACTAAAGTGAATGTGAAACTGACTTTCCTTATCCCTTATGAGCCCTTGAAAAACCTTTTGAAACAAGCAATTGCTTATCTTAAAATGGATTTGCAGAACAAAATTAAGAATGCCTCAAATATGCTTTCGGTCTTAATCAATGACGTAAAATCCCTATGATAGTAAATGTAACTCACAAGCTCTTGCAGCTATCAACTAATTCTGATATTACCAGGAAAATGCTGCTTTACTCAAGCAAGTGGAAACGTTAAAAAAGGAACTCGAGGCAGAGAAACAGAGGTGTCACTCATAATAGAGGAACTGCTAAAACTTCGCTGATATTTGGGTTGAGCAGAATTTCACCTGACTTCATTGCTTGCAACTAATTGGCTGAATTCAAGCAATTGGCTAGGAATCTTCAGCTTCCTGTGTTATTCAAGTATGGTGATGGACTTTTAAGTTGTTCTCTCCTTACGCATAATTCATGCAATAGATGCTTGAGGAGTAGGTGTACTTGTTTAATATAGTAAGTCTCCTTTTTTTTTCCTTAGAAGGTGGGTCGAGACAAGATATTTTTTATTGGTACATTAACTCTCTTTTTTTTGCCCCCTCTATACAACAGTTTTCAAATAAAGTTTAACAATTTGCATAAATTTAATATCATATACTTGAGCTATTTAAATGATAATATACAAGTATATAACCTATTTGACCATTTTATCTTTTAATTGATGAAACGTGTTTAATACATGAAACACTATAGTGTTGGGGTTGAGATAACAGTGGGGAAGCAAGTAATTTATAATTTAATGATTGTTTTCCCTCAAAAGATACAAATATAGTATTCAAAATGAAAAAAAAAAAAAATACACCTTTGGAACCCTAGCAAAAATGATCTTATGTGCACTGTTGTTGCACTCAACAATGCAACAGATTGAAAAGGCTGCAAAAACGCTACAACGGAAGTCTGAAAACTCCATCGATAAGCCCTCGCACACAATCAATCACTGAGAAGCCAATGACCAGAAATTCAACAAAAAAGATGGTGACATGGCAAACCAGCTGATGAAGGCCATTGCAGTAGCAGTCTCAAATCTGGTGCAGTGGTTCACAGCACATTTATCAAGATCATTGCCGATCAGGACTGTTATACCAGCAGATGCAGAAGCAGCAGCAAATGTGAGGGTGGAAGTGATCTGCACACCAAAACATCACTGGTTTAAGTCAACTAGCAAATGAAGTAAAGCTCAAACCCAGACCTGAATGTGAGTGTTGGATACGGTATGCATCCGATACAGGTATATTTAATTTTTTTAAAATTTTTTCATTATTTGGAAGATCATATCTCTATCCATGTCTTAAAATGCGTTGGAGATGAGAATAAGACACGAATAATTCAAGAAAAATGAAGCGTCGGAATAATATAGCATATTCATATAAGGCACTAACTAAATTCTCGTCCCAGCACAAAAAGCAAGCCGCCAATCTTGGAGGATGCCTCAGCCAAGCGTTGGTTTAGAAAACCAAATTATAGGCTTCCATCAACTAAAACTCGACTTTAGGTATAAATTTATGAAAGAATGGAACAACAAGAACTATACAAGTTTCCTAGAGTTAAACCAGTAAATAAATGGCAAATATATATATATATATATATGATCAAGAGTCTCTTACCCCATCACCAATGGTAAACAAACAGATTACTACGTAGTTTCGCAGGCTTCGTTTCACCAAAAGTGCATACATGTCAACGAATGCCAATGACAGGCTCCATAAACCTTGCAGGCCAACAGCAAGAATAAGGTAGCTGATGCATTGAAAAGCATGAAATATTCATGATACAAACAAGATGTAAAATCTGAAATCATCATCATATATCTAAAGAGACAAAATATTGTTAAAACTGTTTCGCAATCTCAGCTTATAAAACCAAAAACTCTCTTAGTTTCGTCGCACATACATAGGCACCACCTTTACTAACCTAGCACAAACTGGTAACTGAAGCTAAATAGACACTCATGAAAGCAAATAACTAACTGATGGAACTAGAAATTCAGAGTTCCAACCACCAAAGAGAATATGGCCACTTTGCTGGAGAAAAAACATACATATAATATATTAACCCTATGTTGCTCTAACTCTATTTTTCTTAAAATGTCAGTGTTTGTAAACATGAATTATATCTCCAAACACATAAAAAAAACTTCAAAAAAATCTTAACATATTAATATTGTACGCATATTCTTATCTGATATCACACCCAAGTCCAAGTAACATAAGTTAAACTAAACGACAGCAATTTATTAGTATAAAGCATCAAAAATTGAAAAATGTGGAACTGCTTCAAAGGAAGCTTGTCGAACAGATATTAAATGCTATATTGAACTCTAAAGTGCCAAATACTATGTTACTAACTCACTCAAGCTCAACATATTACATTAATATGTGCTCGAAACAGTTTAATTCAATTACAGAGCAAAAGGCATTCATGTTCCCACAGCCAAATTGATCATCAGAAGTCTTGATATAATCTCAAATGTATTACTATATAAAATGTGGTACAAACATAGATATTATACCAAGCAAACAATTTCCCATGTGTCTGCTTCAAAGTTCAGAATTCTATTTGCAGTTGACTTTAAAATTAAAATAATAAATTATAACAGGGGGTGATCAAGATCAACAAATTGTATGTCGTTTCAATAGCTCACATTTACAATCTATTTGGTGTTTGTATCAAAAGTATAAACTAGAATTTACACTCAGAAATATCACAATTCACAATAAGAGCTCACTGATCAATGCCAAAAAAATATATATTAAAAAGATAGAAAGATCAGAATCAAAAAAGAAATGAAAAAAAAGGGTAATTACCAAAAAGCTGTGGCGGAGCGGAAATCACTGGTGGTGGCCATGACGGAGACAGAAATGGTGGCAAAAATGAACTGAGAAAGACGAAGAAAGAGGCCACCTTTAGTCCCAGGCAAGCCTTGGACGTTCTTCATCCTCACTCTAGGACCGGGCACCGCCGTCTCCGTCATCGGTGGTGCCTCCACTGGGTGCACCGCCGGACGGCTCACGCTCATTGCTTCCCTTTCTCTAAGGGAAAGTTGCGAGTTTTATTGAATTGAAAGAAGAGAGAATAAAAAAAAGCTCTAATTTTTCATTTTCTTTCTTTACAAAGTTAATTGGAACTTGGAAGGGGAAACAAAGTCTGTGTTGAGTTCCCCCGTGTGTGTTGAGCTAACTGAGCTCTCATTGACCGACTTTAGTTGCAAGGTGAAAGGTGGGGATTGCACAATGTTGAATCTGAGCCGTTAGTTTCATGGGGCCTAACCTTAATACGGACAAGATGAAACCGGCATTTTGATTTGACATTCAAAGGGCATATATGCTTTCTTTTAGACCTGCAACTTGCATTACAAATGGGGATTATCAAGTAAACCACTTTATACTTTTTTTCCTCACCAAAACTTTTGATACATTTCTGCTTGTTGCCCTTGGAACACCTTGCTTATCAAATTAGATAACTAACAACTTAGAATCATGGCTTCAACAACTCCACTGTCAAATTCAAAAATACCAGGAAAGAACCTGTCATTGAAGCTTTACTTGTCCATCACTGTGGCATACAAAAAACCATGGAATAAACCACTCGATTCCAAATTTACGTTCACACAATTATGCAAGCGAAATGATATAATGTTAACTCCAAAATAACATGCATACTCGAGAAAAGATTACACCAGCCTAATCGATGGTGGCCAATCCAGACAATAGTTTCAACAGGGCTTTTTTGGGCTGCAAACTTGGTTTTACCATCAAAAATGGCATCAGGGCTTGACTAAAGAGTTTACCTATTATCATAGTGGTTAAGAGTTTTTGGCCCAAGTATGACTAACTAGCTTTTGCCCGAACTTAAAAAAAGGGGAACCAAAGGCCAAATGGCGATCAATTTTCCTTTCTGACTTGCTACAACTTTTGTTTTAATGCAACAGAATTCGCCGCCAGCTGCATTATTGTCATGCAACTTCCGGACCTTTTATTTTTTTCTTTTGGTCATTGCTATATATCAATGTGGTCCTTCTACAAGCTGCTTCAGCTATGGATCTTAAACTCTATTAAGAAATTAGGACCATTTGGGTTTAATTATAACTTGTAGAAATTGGCCCTTACGACAGTGCTCGCTCACTGCTACGCTGAGCCTCCGTTAATATTTAGTTTGCATTATTGTTAAAAAGCTAAAAGTGGTAGCTTAGCTCAGTTTTAACTAATTCCTCAGTTCTTTATTGAAGGATCTGATAAGTGATAATATAAAATACACCTTCTTTTTTTCTTTTTTTTTCTTTTTTTTCAACTCAAAATTTTTTTCCAGCAACCATTTTAAATTTGGCTGACAGTTAATTCAGAGAATTTGCCAAGTTTGGTACCCTTTAACATTGGGCTTAATATTATCAATCCATAATTAGCAGCCCATGAGTGAGTTTTTTCTCTTTTTCCCTTTTCTTTTAATTATTTATTTTTTATTCCCAGAATGATACGCAAACAATAAAAAAAAAAAAAGAAAAAGAAAGGACGGAAAGAAAGAAAGAAAGAAAGAAAGAGTAGTCGCGTCACGCGCTGAAATTCAAGGGACACGTCACATCAAGTGATGTGACAACCTACGTGTCAGTGGCAGTCATACATTTGGATGGGTGTCGGTTAATTCAGTTAATTATCAAATATCCTTGCCCCAAATATAAAAACAGCCTGGTATAACCCTGGGGACCACCATCGCACGGGTTCTTGGCTCATGCCCATGTCATGAAACACCCCCTCCGCCCTCCCGTCCCCAGAATCTCTGTCGCTTCAAGAGGTGACTTTTTTTTTTTAACCTTTGCCGCCATGCTTAAAAAAAAAATGTTTTTTTTTTGTTTTTAATTCCGTTAGAGAAAGCTGTTGAATAAGAGTGAAAGAAATTAATTATAATATTAAGATTTAAATTTTAAATTTATTAAAATTTTTTAAAAGTTGTTGAAAGTTATTTTAAAATAATTATATAGATTAATTTAATTTAATTAATTTTTATTTTTTATGTTCTTTTCTTATAGTAGAAGTCTTTTTTTAATGATTTTTATAAATTCATTCTCGAGTTGAATTTTTTATCCAAATTTGAAAGGATTTACTCGATATTTTAAAGTGTTTGGAAGAAAATAAAGCCACTGTTAAAAGAACTAAAAAAGTAACAATAGAGGAAATCAAGCTTTCGAGTTTATTTGGTAATTAGAAAAGATGAAAAGAGAGAAAAAATTAAAATAAAAAATTTAACAGATAAATATTTTTTAAATATAAAAGAAGCTATAGCCCGAAGATAAGAGAAGGGTTACAAATTTTAAGATTTGTATTTAAAATATATTGAATGCTAACAGATAATATAAACTAACTGAACTAAATTTTGAATTTTTAAATAGTTAAATTTTCATAAAAATATTTGTTATTTTTTAATTTATTTTTTATAATTAAAACTCTTTCTTTCCTCCTTTAATTTTCCCTATTGCCAAATGGGCTTAAAGTTGATGATTCAAATTAAAAAACAAAACCATAAAACAAACAAGTAAACATTAAAAAAAACATGGAAAGAAATAAAGTAATAATAATGGCAAGTTAAAGGTCTTGAGACATGGAAATGCAAACTAAACAAAATTCATGCATGTGATAACATTATTGCCATTCATATAACTGTTTTTTACGGTCATTAATGCAATTCCATTATATATATATATATATATTAAAAATTAAATGCAAGAACTTCGTTGAATCTTCAAATTAAATAACCAAAGACACTCAGGACATGAACAATTCTTTCGCTACCAAAACCCTTCTTAAATATATATCATATTAGCGCTATTGTTAACTCTCATTAACTATGATCGTTGATCGTTAATATGATGATTCCAATTGCATTTATAAAATACATTAGTTTGCATAATAATTTAAACATATTTTTGTGATTCATGCGCAAGTAAAGAGTTTCATCAATAGATAGTTATAAATGTGGGTTAAGAATATTAAATATTTTTATTAAATTCAAAAAGCAAATAGTACATTACTCTTGCCAAACAGTTCTTTCTCTTTTTTGTTTTTTTAATCCAGCGCAAGCAGCCAAAAGCAAATAAGAGAAAAAAGTCAAGGGTTGCAGACAAAATTAACCGAGCTCAATCAATGCTAATGACGTACTTGTCTCGTGTTATGATGGCCCCTCCTCTCTTGACTTGGATCTTTCAATGCAATTCCTACCCCCTTTTTTTATTATTATTATTTTATCATTTATTTTGTTTTCAGTGTGTTTTAAACTGCCAGTTTCTTGACGTAATTAGAAAGCCAAAAAAGTAAACAACAACATGGGGGAACGTCGTAGCGATCTAACGTTCTAAGAAGACAAGGCAATAATAATGCCCTGTTTATTTATTTTTTTTCACAGGAGCTTTCGGCTTTGTTGCTTTGTTTATCTTCTACGCAGAAAACAATGCGCCTTAGTTGGTGGAAAAGGTGGGGGAAAATCTGAAACCAAAGCCTTGGTTTTAAGCTTTCTACCCTTTCACCATCACTAGCTAAACTAGTAATAAAGGCAACGCTTTGGAAAAGGTTTTTTTTTTTTTTTCTCTTTTTCATCCTATTTGTTTTGTGTGTTTTGACCATTGGTTGCTGACTGCCTGGTTTGCAATTGCTTGAGCTTTGATTAATGTTTTGCATTAAATTCATCAAATTAGCAAAGAAAAAAAAAACCCGTAAAAGGAAAAAGAAAAACCCAATTCGTTCCTTGATTTTAGCAATCAAATTGCTTATATAAAAAAGAAATGGGTTTCATTTCTTGTAGGGGAACATGAGATATGGAGGTTAATAAACTTTGAATATATACATATATATACATATCTATATGTTTAAATTAAATTTCAATTTTTATTAGTTTTTAATTGATTGAATCGATTTGTATTAAATAAAAAATTTAATTTTAATATAAATATTAAATTAAATATATAATTAATTTTAAATTAAATTAATTCGATCATTTTATTTAATTTTTCAACACTATTTTTCAAAAATTAAATTTGCGAAAGACTAACAAATTTAACCCTAGTACTTACAAAATTTTTCTCTACAATTATCTGAAAAGGTCTTGGTCTCTTTTCTAAAACAATAAAACTAAAACCAATTTCCAAAACAAATTGCTTCTTCAACAAGGAAAAACAAAATGTTGAATATCCAAAACGAAATTAAAAAGAAAAAGAAAAGGCAGAATGCTGTAACCGCAGTCAAAGGAGAAACGGAGAGAAGGGTGAAACCAAATGTGATTTGAAAAAGACAAAAAAAGCCAGGCAAGCAAGCAGGCAAGGCAGCCCAGTCATCGAAACGCCGCAACTCATGCAACGCTTAGGCTTAGGCTTAGGCCTAGCTGACGTTGCCCCACACGTGAATCCATTATTTAATTATTACTGCTATTTATTAAATTTAACTAACCATTAAATCCAAAAAATAATTAATTAGTGTTTCTGGATATAGAATTTAATTAATGTATTATTTCTAATTACGTAGAGTATTGCGGAAATAGAAAACAATTTCCAAAATAATAAAAAAATAGTTATTTATTTAGGTTTATAAAGCGAATTCAATTAAAATTTTTTTCCCACGTGGGGTCTCCTTCACTTTCTCATCTCTCCCACCCGTGCGGCCCTGATAGAGATTTGACTGAGAATGCGCGTCTATTTCTTGTTTCTCTTCTGCCTTCCAGCTCGTTATTTCTCTTCTTCAAGCTATTGACTTTTATATTTGACAAACTCCTCCTGCAATCCCAATGCAATCCCAATGTCTCATTTAATCTGATTTCTTTTCTTTTTCTTTTTAACTTAAAATATATATATATATAATATGTTAACGTCAATATATAGTAGTAAGACTAGTATTTAATTTAATTTAATTTTGATTTATAATCATATGATAAAGATGACCCCCACTTGTAATTTGGGTTTATTTTGAGTTTGAATAAAGTGTTGTTAATCACTGTATAAGATTATTTATATATAATAATATTCTTTCAATGAGTTGAAAATCACGAAATTATTGATTATTATATTTAATATAAAATTATTATTTTAAAACGTAATAACTTACAAGAAATGAAGTACAGAGAGATCAGGCACATGTGCTTTTAACATCAATTTGTACCAACAAAAATGTTTAATGAACTATGAACATGAAATAAAATGCTTCAAAAATCCAAACATCCCTTCAAAATAATGGAGAAAACCAGAATAAGGGAAGACTATTGAAGGTTGGAAGTCCAGATTTCCAGAACTTGAATTGAAGTACAGCTCCTACAACTTCGAAATAAGTTTAAAAAGGTCAGCAAGAGCCTGAAATGATTTGGGCAACAAGAAGCTGAATAAGTTTGAAATCAAAGTTTAGTTTTTCCTCTATACTCTCCTACGTTGTCGCTACTTGAATCCATTAGAATTGTTAATCTCCTTGCAGGGTTTCTTAAAACTCACTGCAATGGCAACAAAAATATTGATTATTATGTCCTGCGGCAGACATGGGAAAGTAGAAAGAAAACGTGTTTTACCATGAATTGTTCATCTCCGATTTGTTTGGCCGTGCCTGTAGCATCCCGATAGGGTAAATGGCTTGGAGTCTCAGAATTTCCAATGCCAAACATGTCCGCTAGCTTTGTATACAATTCATCATAAGACTCCAGCAATCGAAGGTCGAGATTGCGACCTACATCCTCCTATTCCGTTAACACTTTACAGTGACTCGTCTCCAAGTTGGTTCAGCTTCGTGGCGCTAATCTTTATACCATGGGAAACCTTCACAGGATGTGTGCTCTGTCAGGCCTTGCCGATGAAGTGCAGATCCATAACCATCGGAAAAGTTTGCCATCTTATCCGGTTT
The DNA here is from genome assembly GCA_038382025.1 of Adansonia gregorii. NCBI lineage: Eukaryota > Viridiplantae > Streptophyta > Magnoliopsida > Malvales > Malvaceae > Adansonia > Adansonia gregorii. The sequence goes on from JBBYHO010000013.1 coordinate 50,712, forward strand.
CCCCTCTGAAGAGCTATTTCCAGTAAGAAGTGGAGAGGCTGCATCACCAGAGCGGCCAAGAGAGATTTGCTGCTCGGTAAGGATTGGCTGACCGAAAAGTACAAGCTGAGGGGTCTTTCCATCAACAGTTCTCTTAGAATTCTGGGCAGAATGGGCTATGGTTAGCGCACAAGAAACATTCTCACTCGTGCTAGGCTTTTGAACAATTAGGCCACCGTTGGAGGTCCTATTGGCTGTAGCAGTGCGATCAAGCAGTGGGAAACCAGCTGGAAAGAGACCTGACTGCAGTTTATTGAGGTGGAGATCCGATAAAGATAGACCATAATGAGCATGCCTGGCTCCCTGCATGCCAGCAGGAGTGGTGTTGGGTAAACACCCAAAGGGGTTGCTGGGACCAAGGAGGTTGCCTGAAAATGTTGGTATTGGAAGTTGACCATCAGGGTGGAAATCTGGGTGCTGTGGCAGTCTCAACTTCTTCCTTGGTGGTGAAAAGGGCGATAGATGAATCACAGGCATGTTTGAAACCAATTCCACCAACCAAGGACTGACACATTTTACGTTTTGAAGCAAATCCGGCTCATCCCATGTGACCTGTAGGACAAAACTCGAGCAAATAAGAAAAACTTGAACATAATCTTCAGAAACATTCAACAAATCAAAGAACAACATCAAGAAGCAGAGCATTTGAACATGAAACAATTTTTTTAAGCATTTCTTGGGGAAATCCCGCATCTTTCAGGGAGAATTTGTGAACAATTTGACAGATATTTCAATCAGTACTCAATATAAAAATGAAGTAAAGCAAAAAAAAGTTAGCATATCTGGTTAATGACATCTTGCATATCGTTTGTAGCACAAGTTACACAATTATTAACATATCAGACATACTTATTTTGACACAAATTGACAATTTATCGCCTAACCAATCAGAGAACATGAGGTAAGCTATCCGAGATACAGACTGGAGTTGCAAGTTTAAACCATTATTATGAACAACATATGAGTGCATTCATAATGCAGAAACCACAGAGACACCCAATTAGAAGTGAATTAGAACCAAATTGGTTATTCTGGGTTCAAGATGAACTATGGATCAAGGTTTCATAACTAGGCAGTTAAGAAGAGTAAAATGAAGAACGATGTGAGTACCTGGAGAAGCCTCCAAGGTGAATCTGGCCAGCGGAGGGGATCGACAACTTGAACGGATGATATAGAGCCCATAAACCAACTAATCCGCGAAGAATCTTCTGTTTCAAAGGCCATCTTAAATCTCATTCCAGAGCACCACCGGATCTGTAATGCCGCCTTCACTAACGAGGCCTTCACGCAGAACTCAGGGGTACTCGCCCTGGGGTAGTAAACAACTTCAAACTGTTGTCCATTGGCAGCTAGAGATGCAGCTTCAATAACTTGTTCAGGTCTAATCTTTGTCTTCCCCATCAGATTATTACTATTTGAGCTAAGTCCGTTACCACTTCCATTTCTCACCAATTTTTTCTCATCTTCCCTCAGAAATGCTGAAAACCCTCCATATGGCACCATACAATTTCCAGCGGCAGCATTCCACCCTGATGAAGACTCGGGCCCTCCCCCGATGCCCCTCTTAGCCCTTCGAATACCGACACAAAGGTCCCCATTCTCCGCCCTCAAAAACACGATCGAATCCCCGGCGACAAGCTTCTTATGGTTCACAAAAGTGCTCCATCCGGTAGTCAAAAGATGTCTCCTCGGCGTCCCCCTATATATGTGCCTAAATTTCCAGGTTTCGCCATGAACATCCTTAGCAAGAATGGTCTGAACAGGGGGGTCAGCAGAGTAATCCAATCGGGGAAATATCGTCTCAGCGCAATATCTCGGAACAGAAAATCCCCCACCATTATTTGCATCTGATTGAGTCAATGTCTTAGCAAAAGAAGCCGGCTTTTCCCGTGTTTCATTCACATCAATGCCTCCAATTCCGTCATCTTCAAAGTCAAGCTCATTAGTATGAACTGGGGTCAGCCTGATTTTCGCGAAAACCTCATCAGTGTCAGGATCCGCCATGAACTTAACAGCGGCGACCCTGCAGAGTATATAAGCCGGTATTCGAGGGCAGTTCCTGAAATCAACAGGGGCACAAGCGTGCTCGGCGTGGCCTTGAGGAAAGTAAAAGACTTTGGCGTTAACCGAAGGCATCTGAACCATTCCTCCAGCACAGGCATGCCACAACTGAGAATCCAAGCTCATCTCCATCTCCTTCAGTTTCTCTTTTGAATCCATAAAAGTAATCATCCCAATCGAAAAACAATGATTGTAACAGTAAACAATTCCCTAAATGCTGTCAAAAAAAAAAACGGAGTTATTCATGATATTCAACAACAAAAAGAAAAAAATAGAAAATGAATCAGAAGTAAAGCGATTGAATCGAAATGGTTACCTTGAAAAAGCCTGCAAAATGATGAAGGAACAGTGTAAAATTATGAGTTTTTTTTTTTTGCCAATTCCAACAAAATTATCCAGTGAGGATCGCGTTTGATGCTCACAAGAAAGAGAATCCAAAACAAAAACTTGGAATTCAACAGAATCTCATCATTTTGTTACCCAAAAGAGGAGCCAACTTTCAGATTCCAAAAAGCACCATTTTTTTTGTCCTCTCGTTCAATACAGCTTAAGCTGCATCAACTAAAAAGCCTCTAAAAACTCTGTATTCCTTCAATTCAAACACCGAGAAAAAAAACCACTGTTGAATTCACCAACAAAACTTCAATCCAAAATTAAGATCCATAAAAGGAAAAAAGAAAAAAAACCCAGGAATTAAAATGCACGAAAACAAATTTCTCTTATATTCTTACACAATCTTGATCCCATCAAAAAAAAAAAAACCCAAACTCTCAATAACTAAAACTACACACGAAGTTTCTGCAATCAAAACCTCCTCCAAAATTCTCTCCTATAAAGACCCAAAGACGATAATTAGAAATAAAAAAAGAGAAAGAAAAAAGAAGAAGAAACAGTGAAGAATCTTCTTCGAGTGTGCTTCTTTCAAAGATTCAATCAAGAATTACTCGTTGGCCGACACAGAAGCAGATAAAAAAGCCATTAGCACGCAAAGAAGAAGAAGAAACAAATTTAAAGAGAAAGAGAAAAGATAGAAACAGAAATTTATAAAGAGAGCACCTTTTTGGATCATGCAATAGTCCAAAAAAGCATTACACTGAAAGAACAGAACACCCTTTTAACACTCAAAATTATTAAAAATAAAAAATAAAAAACCCCAAAACAAAAATATTAACTTTTCCAATTTCTCCCCAATTAATTATATTGCCATTGTAAGTTGTATTACTACTAGCACTACGACCTTTTCCTTTTTTTTTTTTTCCACTTACTATTATAACTATAATTTATGATACTACAACTTTTTCTTTGGATCTGAAGAAACTCTATATGTATCTTAAGAAGCCAGCAAAACAACAAAGATCTTTAAGGAACCCATCCATATTTCATTTTTATTTATTTATTTATTAGTATGAGTCATACTGTTTAATAATTCTCGTTATAATATTGGTTTATTAATTCCCTCTATGAATAAACAAACACATAAATATATTTTTTTTATTTCATTAATGAAACTGTTGGTTTCCTTTTCCTTATCATGATATGTTTCCAAATTTTTTAAAAAAGAAAAAAGAAAAAAAATTGATTTTTCTTTTTAGAGAGTAAATTGTAGTCTAAAAGACGCAAGGCAGTCGTTAACCAATAACATGTTAACCGTGGTTAATGGGTGTTTTTGAAGCTTTTAGTCAACTAGAGTTTGAGTGTACCTTTGTTTTGGTTAACCTCAAATTGTCTCAAATTGTTCTCTGCTTTTATTTTTTTTTCTGTCCACTCTCTCTCTCCGCGAGTGATGGCACGCTACACTTAATGCATGTAAATTATCCCACATTGTACCCAAAAATTTTATACTAGTATATTAGAAAATAAAATAAAAATAGTTAATTAAAAATAAAACATATAATAATTTTATAATTTTATTTATAAAATTAAAAATTTTCATGTTAATAAAATGAAAATATGCTCATTGATTTTTGCTTATAAATATAATTACTTCAAAAATATTTTTAAAACCATTATTTAAAAATAATTCATATCACATTTAAATTAAACAAATAATTAAAAAATTCAAATATAAATATTTAAAAATAGCAAATAAACCAATTGATATAAAATTAAAAATGTAACATTGTATCAGCCGTTCACATTACTGTTGATGTAACTAATCGGTTCTCATCATAGTATTTTGGCCACTGTTCTTTGACAACAATTACGGCAATCGCGCAGTTCAGAGCGCGTGGAGTTCGCAGCAGACAGAGATTTGTTTCTCAGCACTAAACCCATCAAAGGCAGCTGAAGGGGAAAATGGAAGCAGAAGTGATAAGCAGACTTCCACTTTGGAAAAACTTTCAACTTTTTAACTCTGTTTGACAGATGACCAGATTTGGGAACAGAGTGAAAGCATATTTTCAGACCCAATTGAGTTTGCTACCTCAAATTTCATGCCCAATGTATCATATACATTCCAAAACAATCAAATATTTAAAAAGAAAAACACATTTTACAAGCTTGAAGAAAGTTTAACGTTCAATCAAATAAAACAGAAGGAATGGAAAGAGGGGAAAGGAAACGTCAAAAATGACGTAATGGTATAGTAGCATTAGGTACTTTGCTGTATTTATTATTATTATTATTATGATCTGAAAAATCAGCACAAAATTTTTGAATGTGAAAAATTATTGATGAGAATATTTAATTAGGGATATAATTTTTTTATCTGTTTTGATCCTTTTTTATTCATTATTTTTGCCTGCAGCATTTAAGTCTAAACCAAAAATATATATAAAAACTTTGAAAGTTTACAAGCTTGTTAGGTAAGAAGAAAAAATAATTCTTTAATAGAATTCACAATTTAATCAAATTAATTTATATAATTATTTTTTAAAAAATAATATATGATAAATTTAACGTTTAAATAGTAACATTTACCATCCTTCCGAGATTTTTTTTTTTTTTCCGGGGGACTACAGTTGGAAAGCCAAGTTTTGTTTAGACAGAGTGATAAAGTTTAAATCCGGTGTGTTTCTGTTACAAACATAACATATATAGACAGCACAAGTGGCCTAAAATTCCTCCATAATGCTAAGGTCTGCTCCTAAGGCTCAGCTTGTCCTGTTATCTTCGGCTAACCCTAAAAGGGCCTTGCTGAGCTACACAAGTAGGCTTGGCAAGTTCAACGTTTCTGGAGTTCAGATGATTAAGGCTAAATGGCGAATACATATATATATATATATATATACTATTTGATTTTGATAATAGATACGAGTAAAATAAAGTTAATCAATTTTTTTTAAAGGTTAAGATTAAAAATTTTTTTGTTTATAAATTTTAATACATAAAATTAAATTATAAATAAATTAAAACTAAATAAATATAAATTTCATTTGGAGATCAATTTAATCATATTTAATATATAATAGAGATAAACATATATATATATATATTAATTGATCTGAAATTTTGGGGCTTTCGTTACTTTCTACCTTGAGCACAGGTAAGTGCTCAACATAAGTATCTTCAATTTTTATAAATTATTTTATGTATTTAGAGAATTTTTAAAAAATTATATCTTTATGCTCATGTTATAATTTATACCGTCAATACTTAGATTTCAGATTACTGAATCTCATAATGACTTTATATTCTTCTGTCACAATTCCTGCAAGTTGCTCAGCTTGAAGAAAGGGAGGAGTGTTAACTTAAGGTCCATGATCTATCAATTAAGCATATTCTTTAAAAGTTCCAATTCACCAATAATTAAGTAGTGCCTGAGTTGAACATTGATCTGAGCATAATATGAAGTTAATTAGCGAATTAATCTCAAATAAAGTTTGAAGTAATTTAAGATATATATATATATATATTTATAGCTTTTGGCAAAGCTAAGTTCAGCTCTGAGAAGACAGCCTTAAAGAGGCTCAGAACTAACAACTTCCTCTTCTTTGCAAATGGAAGTCATAAACAGCCTGGAGTTCTAACACTTTGTACTTCAAATGTTGAAAAATAACATGCTTCTTTTCAAAGTTTTCTGTTAATTAGTGTGTTGTTTTATAATTGGGATATGGTTAATGAGCTGAAAGGTCATAAATCACCCAAATTTAATGTCGAAGTTTCAGAACATGATGAAAACAAGTGACCTGCAACTGAAATTTATCAGAAACCCTACCTTTTTCCTGCACGAATAGTCGGTGAAATCAAAGTTTAAGAAAGATCAATTAATTCTTATATAAATCTGTACATTATATATCTGATAAGAATTTAAATGGCTAACAATACAAGACAAGAAATTCCGGGGGTGGTGAATTTCCCAAACAGTGTATCTTGTCAGTAATTATTCAAAAAAAAAAAACCCACAAAGTATCAAAAGATTAATGATCATTTATGTTCATAGGGGGCATGACAGTTTGGCAGCAAGTTGTCTTATAGTGTACACATGTTTGCAGCTGCATTAATCCCCATTAATTAAGAAACTATGTCACTCCAATTTTGACGTGTTGAATATTTTTTAAGTTTCTATTTATTTTATATTTTTTTTATCTATGTTCGGATACCAATATTAAGTAAAGATATTTTATAAAAAAAAAAGTCGGAGCAAGATAGAAAAGAATATTAATCCTAAACCATTCACAAAATTTCACAAAAACTGTATATATCTATATATAGCAGGAGATTAAGACCAAGAAACCCCATTTTTGAAACATTATTCCCTTTTACTGCAAACTAAGGGCCATAATTTTTAAGCATTCGTTGGTGCAAAGGACAAAGAAAGAGACCCAGTAACCAGAAACATTAGCAGCATTTTGAGACCCCACAATTTTATTGTGGAGGTGAAAAAAAAATTTGAGTGTGGTTGGAACTTGGAAGGAAGAAAAACAACAAACTAAAACGTGACAATGAGCCCCATCTTCCCTAACATCATCATTGGAACTGAAAACCCATATACCATCAATTAAAAAATACAATTGTGTCCTACGTCAAATACGTCAAATGTAGTTGGCCTTTGTCCCCCATCCACCCCAATTGCTTCGGACATCGACCATGCATACGCACTACAATTCCTCCCCACACACCCCTTAAAGCCAGCTAACTGACAACATTATGTTATAATAATATCATCTTATATTTGCGAAAGTTCAGGTTTTTTTTTAATTTTAATTATTATTAAGATTGAATTTTTGTGTCTGTTACTAATTAATTTTAACTTAAATATTTAATAATGTATCAAAGTTCAAATTTTATTTTATTATTATTGCTTATAATTTCTTCTAAATTTATCACGTTGCAAGTTTTTTTTTTATTTTTGTCTCTGTCTATATATAATGGTACATGTTAAAGTGACTTTATCTCACATTAATTTCCCACACCCCACTTAAGCCAGCTAACCACTGGTCTAGTTTTTTTTTTTGGGGGGGGGTTCTTTATAAAAATCAAGTCTCTTTTACCTATTACTAGTTAATTTTTAATTGGATATTTAATAGTATATAAAAGCTAAAATTTTGTTCTATTGTTTTTACATATTATGTCTACTGAATTTGTCAATTAATAATTTTTTTCGTTTTAATCTATACGCGGATCTTTTAAAAGAGTATTATTTCATATTTGCTAAATCTTGATTTTCTTGTCATCTTATATTTAGTTTCTATCTGCCTATTACTAATTACTTTTGACAAAACACATCTTATTTTTTTAATTTTTCCAACCCAAAATCCCCACTTTTATAGGTATGTAGAAAATTTGGATTATTTGGACAGGATGACCCTGTTCTCATACTGTCATGTTGTCACACCCCAATAAGTAATATGTTATAGCATATTAAACAAGGGAGGGTTAAACTAAATTTCTGGACCCAATGTTCATACTTGGTGGCATAATTGAAATGCCATTAACGACCTACCAAACTGTTCTTCTCCACCCTCTTCTATCATATTTGTTATGTCTTCTACTTCTTATGTCAAATCCCACTTTATACTCTATGCAGTTTTTTTTCTTAACCAAAAAAAAAAAAAAAGATTTTGAAAGATTTAAAATCGAACTTCAATCTTAGTGGAATTTTTTTATTGAAAATGGATTAATCATTTCGGTAAAATTTTAAATTTTTTTGTATTTAAAATTAATAGAGATTGAACTCGAAAATATCATTTTAAAATTAAGCACTTTAAAAATCCAAGATTAAGTCCAGTTGATTCATATAACCACTCTTAAAAGATGACATTTAGTAAATTTAAGTTTCGAATCTTAGTATCTATAATAATTTTCTTTTATTCTAAAGTCGCAACCTGCTTTGTTTCGAAAAAGAGAATTCAACATTCTTTCACTAGATCACATGACTATATTTCTACAATTTATTTGATTTTAGACAGATGAATATATTTTTTGGATTAAGCTTTAATTTTACCTAAAATTTAAATGAAGGCTAGATTATACTTGTGTATATCTATGCTGGTGGGAGCAAGTAACTTTGTTGAAGGTTGCATTAAATAATCAGCAAGTTACAAACTACTTTTTGTCCCTTTAATCCTTGAGCAGAAGAATGTTAAAAAAGAGGGTATCAACATCTTAAATGCAACAAAAATATACCACCTCTAATTTGTAGCATAGCTTTCAAAATTAGTTTTGAATAGCTTTGCAATAAAGAAGTTGAATTAATTTTCTTGCTTTTCATTAAATTATAGTCCTAGCTTATTAGCATTAGTCTTCATAAAATTACATCACTCTCTATTTTTCTCTTTTATTTTTCTATCTAGCTGCCTTTCTCTTTAAAAAATCATATATATAATAATTGTTATTTATTTAATGGAAGAATCGCAGAACAGACAATAATCAATAGATTATTGCATCTCTTAAGTTATAAACTATATATTCCTAAACTAATTTTTTTTGAGAAGCTATGTAAAGATGTAACAAGAAGTGGTGTATTTATGGCAAGGAATAAAATATTAGATTAGAGGAAAATTTGGTGAAATTGTGAATTTAAACATTATATAAATGATTTTGAAACTAAATAAGTATTAAACTTAATAAATATTCAGTATAAATATTTATTGGTATACTTGTATGATTTTTAATATGTGAGTAATAAAATATTAAAAGTTCAAATTTCATCACTTATAATACATTTTTAAATAAAAACAAACATAAACAAGTAATTTATGGATTCAATGAAATTTCAATTTAATTAATCAAACATATCTGACTAAATGAAGGTTTGATTTCTTATTAAATCAATTTGATCTATTAATCTAATCCAATTTTTTAATTATGATTTACGGGTAAAAATTAATGTATGTATATATATATATATCTTATTGAGATTATTATTTAATAGGACCATTAACTCTTCAAAACTTTATTCTTAATTTCGCTTTTAGTAGTTGAAAATTATTGAAAATTTTGCAACAT
>JBBYHO010000013.1:147116-158989 GCA_038382025.1 Adansonia gregorii
CTGACAATATCCATTCAATACAGGTATTTAATATAATACAATATAAAAAAAATTAATTAAAATATAATATAAATATATAATTATTTTAAATATATATAATATAAATTAATTAATATATTAAAATTATATAAATATACAATTTTTGAAAAACACCTACCATTTGTGTAGTTTTTTTTTTTTACAATTTAGTATTTCATTTTTCTATTACTTTTTTTAATTTTTTTGAAATAATTTCATTTTAATTTACATTTGTAGGCATTTTTTAAATGAATTAGGCTTGGTTAAGGTGACGTGATGTGTTATTACCAAAAAAACTTATATCCTATCCTATCATTGTCCATGATTAATATATTATATTTTTATTTAAATTTTAATATTTTTAATGATTTATGTAATATACTTTATGGCTACTGCTTAGAGAAAGGAAAAAAGGATCACTACTTAAGTTCCCAAAATATTTCATAGTTTCACTTGTCTTTTTCCAGCTTTGCAATTAGAGTCAAAACAACGGGAAGCAGCAATGCCCACGCTGAGGAAGAAACTACGAATGCTCATTTTAGCTAAATAAAATTCAGAAAAAAAAAAGTTAAATATGTTTAATAAGTTTTATTATTTTAAAATAAAGATTTTAACGTCATGCGGATGCAATCAAGTAATTGTTGTTACGGGGGCTTCAAATGATGTAATGGTAACGTAGTTGAGGGACTCTAAAGATTGGTATTTTCATAGTTACCTTGACTTGAATGGAAGACTTTGTCGATCGTAAGCATCACGGAACACAGACTTTTCCTTTCCCACTCTTCTTCCCTTATTAAACGTTCAAACAACTCTCTTCTTTTTCTTGTTCTCATTTTCAAAGCAACCCATTCACACTTGAGTAGCTTTTTTCTTTTAAATAATTCAACTTCGAATAAATTTGGTGGTTTTATTCATTTTTATGCAAAATTTTCGTTTTTTTCTTCTTCTTCTTTTTCCTTTTGTTAATTTCGGTTGGTCTGATGACTTGTTCCCCCCTCCTGCTGAGCTGCCGTGTACAGACTTCTTCTATAGAATTGAACACTGTTCTCCCGAAAATTCCGAGCATTTTGAGGTCTTTTGGGGGGGCAATGGACTAATTTGGTTTCTCTTAAAATTATTAAATTTGGGGGTTGTTTTAAAGTTTAGTAGCCAAATTCTGGCCTTTCCAACCAAGAAAATTGAAGTTGAGCTCAGGGAAATTTTCTTCATTTTTGCCTTGTACTCAGGTTTTTTTTTTTTTTTTTTAATTTCTGTTTCAAAAAATAATAAACAAAATTCCTTTTTTTTTTGTTGCTTTTGTTTTCTGGACATGTGGAATTATGATCTAAAAAGCTACTTTTGGAAATTGAAAATTGATGATATCTCTGAGGCCAAAACTGAAGATGTAGGATTCCCTGGAATCATTAGAATTTAGAAACTTTGTTGGCTTTTGCTTTCTTTTGCCCTTTTCATTATGTAGGATACAGTTTTGGAAAGTAATTGTTTAATCCAGTTGGCTATAGACTCGTACATTTTTCTCAAATCTCCGTCATGATTAAAAATGTGAATTTAAGCTAATGCCGAAAATGTATTGTTGATAGTACTTTTTTTTTTTTTTTCCTTATTGGCATGTAAGAAATCAACTTTGGTTCCCTGGTCTTTTAACTTATAGCATCATAGCTATTCTTCTGCCAAAAAAAAAAAAAATGATTTACTCTTATATTTAGCTTCTTGACTTTGCAGGTTTTGTAGGTAGTCTTTGTTTTGCTTTTCTTCATATCTTTGGATCTTTTTTCTGGCATCTGGATCTGCACTGTGGAATTTATTGTGTTTTGATTCTTTGAGGGCTATGAAGTGTTTTATATTCCCCAGTTGGGTAAAAAAACATAACCCAATGTCAACTCGGTCTATGAATTCTACATTCACTGATCGTGAAACAAGGCGGTCTGGGTCTGAATTAAACTCCCAGAATGTCTCTGGCACTGAGTCCATTGGGAGGTCCCCTTTATCTAGCATGTCTCAAAGACCTAGCAATTTAAGAGTGTTCACGGTTGCTGAGCTTAAATCTGCCACCAAGAATTTTAGCCGCTCTGTCATGCTCGGAGAGGGTGGATTTGGTTATGTTTACAAGGGACTTATCAAGAGTCCTGATGATTCATCTCAAAAGATTGAAGTAGCAGTGAAACAGCTTGGTAAACGGGGGTTGCAGGCAAGTCTCCTTGACTGTGACAACATATTGAAAGTTTCTTTTCTGAATTAACTTGCCCTCTGTTTATTACCTTTTGAAATGCCAGAGGTAGTGATCATCGGTACTGTGAGTTGTTATAGTGTAGAACTTTTGATATCGTATGCATATTCATGTGTTTGGATCCTATACAAAGTCAGTTTCCATCCAAGTTTTTATACTCAAGTGATCTTGCTTATTGACAAACAATCTGCATAGTTTATGTAAATCCATGTGTCAATTTGCTAGCCTGGAATATTATTCTGTGTCTGATAAGGAATTTAGCAGATATAAATTCTCTAATAAAGAACAGGTAGAGCTGGAGGTTTCAATCTCTCAATGAATTTGACCATTGTTTCAGTGCAGTGTCTCAGTTGTGCGGAGATCTGGAAAAGTTTTGCTCGGCTGTTGTTACTGCTGTATATGGATTTTTCCCTTTTATAAACTCAATTTTCACATGCAAAATAATGTGAAATAGAATGAACTCAAGGCTTAGTCCAGTTTGTTCATGTAACCCCCTTTAAGATGTGGCATCTAGTGGGTTTGGGGTTCAAATCCCAGCATCTGCAACCTTTTCTTTAATCCCCAAATGGCCGCCTTTGTACCAAGAAGAAAATGTGAAATAAAATGACTCCTGTGACCTTGAGCATAGAATCACTAATTTTTATAAACTTAGCATCCTACCAATTAATTGACAGGGGCACAAGGAGTGGGTGACAGAAGTAAATGTTCTTGGTGTAGTTGAGCATCCAAATTTGGTAAAGCTAGTTGGCTACTGTGCTGAAGATGATGAAAGAGGAATCCAAAGGCTTCTGATATATGAGTATATGCCAAATGGAAGTGTAGAATACCTTTTATCTGACCGGTCAGAGACAACTCTTTCCTGGGAGATGAGATTGAAAATAGCACAAGATGCTGCTCGTGGTTTAGCATATCTACACGAAGGAATGGATTTCCAGGTACAATGCTGTCAAGTTTTTATTTCAATATTAGTGATATTCTGACATCTTCCTTTCCAGTGCACTCCGCATGTGCATGGTATTGTGCTGTACTTTTAACATTTTTTTTTTCCCTGAAATCCTCTTCTGTGGAGAAGCTTACTGCCTCACTGTTATCTCCACCTGTAATTATTGCAGAAAAATTTTCCGGACTAATTTTATTGTACTAATATAGATTTTCTTTATCATATATTTGACTGCAGATCATCTTTAGGGATTTTAAGTCTTCTAATATCCTTCTAGATGAGCAATGGAGGGCAAAGCTATCGGACTTTGGATTAGCCAGGTTGGGCCCTTCAGAAGGATTAACTCATGTCTCAACAGCGGTATGTTAAGACCAAATAATCAATCTATTATTACTTGGAGTCTACCCTTTCAGTCAATGTTCGTTTTTAGTACTCCAATAAGCTGAACCAAGGTTCACATAATAGTGGAGTTTTCTTATGATCTCTAGTAGGTGACTTACCAGTGAAAACCTCCAAAAGTTTCTAGTTCTCCTGAACCTAAGTGATCGGTTGTACATTTAATTACCATTCGTGTTGTTGGATTTGCCTTCACTTGGAATATTTGAAACAAATGGATGGCTTCAACTTTATAAGACGTGGAACATGCCTTTAGTTGCTCAATTGAAACACTAGGTTCGTTTCAAATTACATGAGAAAGAGATGGTTTTTGTTTTCGGTTAGGTACTAAATATTTGGTTTATGCAGTCAAAATCGCTTGTTAGAGTCATGGTAATATTTCCATATCTAGATGTTCGATCTATTTACAAGCACCAAACTGGTGGTCTTCAACAGGTTGTTGGAACAATGGGATATGCCGCTCCTGAATACGTCCAGACAGGACGCCTCACATGCAAGAATGATGTTTGGAGCTACGGGGTCTTCCTCTATGAACTCATTACTGGCAAGCGCCCTTTAGACAAAAACCGCCCCAAGAGTGAGCAAAAGCTCTTGGAATGGGTGAAGCCATACCTATCTAATGCAAAGAAATTTCAGCTGATATTGGACCCTAGACTGAATGGAAAATACCAACTCAAGTCTGCCCAAAAGCTTGCAACTCTGGCCAACCGATGCGTAGTCAGAAATCCAAAGTCGCGCCCTAAGATGAGCGAAGTGTTGGAAATGATGAACCAGATCGTGGAGGCATCAGCAGGAGCTGGAAGTCCTGAACCACCATTGAAGACTTCCCAATTTGTTGATGCCTCTAGGCAAACCGAAACAAAATATAAAAGAAAGATTAGAGATTCCAGAAGTGGTGAAAAGTTTGTTCGGCATGTTAACCGCAGGTAACTTCCAAGATTTAAGCGAACCACACCCTGCGACCATTTCAATTGGGGTTTGGTATAACTTGGAACAAACCTGGATAGTGTTTGAAAAGGTTTTAGCTTGAAGTTAACCGAGCAATGCAACCAGATATATGATATGTAAGAAGCTGCTTTCTAAACATGAATGTGAAAAACCTTTAAAATATTGCAATCTTCTTATGGGAAACCGTTGAGCAGTAATCTCATTTTTACTATAGGAGGCTAGCAATGGCGCTCAAAGAAGTTGAATTTGAGCCGTGGAGCCTGAAATGTGGTTCTTCTTCTTCTTCTTCCTTTTTTCCGTTTTATTGTTTGGTACTTGGAGACGCTCTTATTTTTGTCTTCATGTATGCATATTGCATTTCATATTCTTTTTCATGTCCATTGTATAAATAAAAACATAATAAAATTATTGTGTCAAAATCTTAAATATAAATGTTAAATAGTTAACTTTATCATGTTTATATTTATTATATTATTTTTATATTTGTTAAAAATACATATATATATATATGTATCATATTTTTATATCATATTTAAAATTACTTAATCTAATAGGATGTGAACAAGAACATGTACTCTTTTCCCAAGAAATTTTGTTTCATGATATATATCTCTTTGTATAGCAAATAAAGAGACACATTTGGGATTGTATTATGTTATATAGTCCAATTAGGATCACCGTCCAATGCAAAATGCTTACTAAAATATCATATAATATAAATAAATATAAATACTTCTCATAGTTTTCATATTTGGATTTTGGGTTTCCTCTATTTGTTGACACTTGACATAAATTCAATGTTGATGTTTCTTAACATGTCTATCTGTTGTACAATTAGATTAATCCTTATGTCTCATTTGAAGTAACCTTTGTTAATTTCATATTAAAAATCAGAATGAAACTGACATCATCATCGTAGTAATGAAAATGTTAACTAATCCTTAGTAATAATGATTAAGATGATATTTAAAGAAGTATATAATTTAAATTATTTTTTAATTTAATAAAAATAATACATTAAACAGAAAAACTTTTAAAATAATAATTAAAAATCAATACCTATGAACACCGAGTAATTGGTACTAATAATAATGAGAATCATGAAAACAAAAACTTCTTCTCACCCACTTATGTTCCTTCCGTAGCAATATTTCTAACAACTAAAAAGGAGTAGATACGTTAATTTACGTATTTTTATTATTTTTATATATTTTTATATATTATAATTATATATAAATATTATAAAATTATATAAATTTTAATATATTAATAAATTATTTATTTTTATAATATTATATTTATATCATATAATCAAATTATATACAAAGCTTCGACGCGTTGTTAGTAAAATATAATTTGAGTAGCATAAACTTAACGACAACCACTTGCTGCCGCTGCCCTGGGTAAGGAGAAATGAGAGGACCGCCTTAAAATTTAACATCAGCCGCATACCATTGAAAAATTTAGATCCGTTAATATTTAATATAATTATATAAATATAATATATATAAAATAAAAAATAATGTGATGTGAGTTTATTTTTAAAATTTATTTAATATAAATTATAAATATATTAAATTTAATATAAATATAAAAATTTTAAATATAATTATAATATAATAAAATATATGAATATAATATGAATACATAAATTATAAAATGTAAGTGAATTGAATGTAATTAACATATTGGCAAAGATTTTTAGGTCTATATTATTATTATTTTAGTTATCAAAATAAAATAAAGACACCTTACAGCATATTTAATTTTTAAAAAATTAATTAAGTGCATTTACTGCATTTTTCATGCAAGTGCTAAAATAATTAAATTAAAATAAAAAAATTTGCGATTCGTAATATAAATTATTTTTATTGTGTAATATATAAATATAATATATTTAATTTATATTATATTTATTTTTATAAAATTAATATTTAAAAATATAAAATATAATATGTATATATTTTCAAATTACATACAATATGATTTTGACTTTTCTGATAAAAAATTAAAACTGTATTAATCAAATGATACGCGGACCCTTTTACTTGTTAATTGAGTTTTGTTTTGTGGGGAATGGGGGTGGGATTTAATTGAATTCTTAGGTATTAAGAGTTGATTTCAACGCAAAGGTCAGAACCGTCTAATCACAGCAGCCTAATCCGACCAAAATCAAGCAATTACAGCCGTAGATCTCGTAATTTCCCCAATTAATAAAAGAATCTAAACGCTTCATTTTTCAGACTCTCGAAAAAACCAAACTGTTCGCCGCAAGATTCCTTTTAAAAAATCCAAAGATCATTTAATAAGAATTAGAAAATGCCACTTAAAATCAACGTAATATCAGGTCCGCTCGAATTTCGAATCCAACGGTTGAAAGGGTCCCTCCGTACTGAATCGGGTCGGGACTTGCTCGCGGTTCTAGCTTCCGCGGGAAACAATTTATCTATGCATACGTGACCTCCTTCAATTTTGTTTCTGGTTTCAAAAAAATACGTTTGATCGTTATCTTGTGTCACTCGTGTACCCCATTTTTTTCCCTTTGAAATAGTTCCTCGTTTGCTTCTGCGTCTTGTTTTTTATTCTTTTTTCTCTCCTTTTTGCGACCAAAGTTTCAAGCTTTCTGGTTTGGTGAGTTACTTCAAATTCCAGATCTTTTTTTTTTTCCATTGTTTTGATTGAAGTGGACTTGTAAATGATCAAATATTTCTGGGTTTTGATTGGTATTGTTTGTTAGTTTTTTTTTTCTGAATTTTGGGTGTTTTTTCTTTTTTCATTTTCTGAGGCTGCTTAACGATAAAGTTTGGATTTTTGATTGAATCTTTGTATTTGTTTCTCTTTTTAATTGGATTTATCAAGTTTTCGTATGAATTAATGCGATTTTTTTTTTAATTTGGAGTTTTTTGATGTCTGGTTTCCATGGTTTTATACATGTTATTACTAAGAAATAATTTGTGTGGAGAACTGTTATAAGTTATGTCTATGACTAATTGAAAATTTAATGAATTAGCAGTCGTTTTTGGTCATTAAATTTTCAATAGTTCATGCGAAAATGAAATTCAATTTGGAGAATATCTTAAAAATCAATCTAGATCCAAGGGTAAATAAAGCAATCAATTTAATCTTATTTTTGACTGTTGACAATTATGGTTTTTATTTTGCTTTAGGATATCATAGAATTGATTCCTCCAGTAAATTTAGATGCCTAATACGATTTTATTCTGCGGCGTGATGGAAATCCACTGAAAAATAATTTTTTAATATAGTATTGTTTTTGGCTTTTCGATAAAGTTGATTCCAACTTAGGGTTTTGTCTGAAAAAGAAAGTAATATCTTTTTCATATCTCTTTTCGGGGACAAGGTTGTCTGGATTCTTAACTCATGAGAAAGTTATCCTTATATTGAAGAAAATATATTGCTAAGTTATCATTTGTTTATTTAGAGATTTTTTTTTTATTTTCTTTTTGCAGCTAATTTTAATCTGTTTAAACTATTTTTCAGTTCTTTCAATCTTTTATTTTGAATAAACTTTCACAAAGTATCATTTACATAAAAGTAGTTCATGAAGAAGTTGTATGGATAATTGACTTATAGTTTGAAAAATCTGGAACAAATATATCAACTTGGTCAATTTCAATGAAGACTTAGTCTTTTTAGTTTTCCATAGTTTCCCGAGGGTAGTAAAGTAACTTCCCACAAAGAGAATATATCGCTGCAGTATCTTAATTTGGTGCTTGAAGCGGAGCCTTTGGTTTTCAGGGTAATTGCAGTTTTATTACTTGTTTTTTCATGCTTGAATATGGGTATGCGAATGCTTTTTTATGTGCCAACAAACATCTAATTAAGAATTGTTTTTTTCTACAGATGGACAAGTGTGTTTTAGTTGGATATATTGCTTGAAGTTAATGATTATGTATCAGCAAGGTTCAGATTTCGTGCGTTGGGTTCTGGGGGGTGACCCATTTTATCCTTCCACATATAATAGTGACATGGTACGGTGTGATACTGGTGACATGTATCATCACATGCATGATTTTAGAGGCCATATGGATGCACAAAGCAGCCAGATAGAGAATGATAAGGCCATTGCCCATATCCTTCAGGAAGAATTCTCAAATCTCGCAGTAGCGGAAGCTTCTGAATTTTCTCCTGCTGGAGAACAGCAATTGCAAGCGTCCAGTGAACCTTATGATTGCCATAGTGACTACTATTATTCAGGTGTCCAGAATGTTTTCCTTGCAGAGTTATATCATTTTTCATGGTATTTATATACTTATCATTATATTATAATTTATTTTCCCACAATGTGCAGGCTATGAATATGGCCAGAATGAATCTGATTATTTGGCACCACATAGTTCGTGCTCTAGCCCCAGTGATTCAGAGGAATTTTCCAGCTCTTTGGCGCTGACCAATGGATATTTACTTGATGATAATGAAGCAGGCAAGAGGTTGAATCAAATGATTCCTATTCCTGTAAGTTTACCTTGTAAAGGTATCATTATTATTATTTACTTTAGTTCATGTATGTGATCCTCTGATTTGGATTTCAAACTGTTACAAGATTATAATTTTTGTTGATGCATTTGATCCTGCATCTCTGCTGTTTTTTTCTGATGCATTTAAATTTGTTTGTTGCAGCATGTCCCTAGAATCAATGGCGAAATGCCATCAATTGATGAAGCAATGTCTGATCATGAGAGGTTGTTGAACAGGTAACTTTTTTATTTTTTATTTTTTTTCATATCTTAACATGTTGAATTTGATGTTATGTGAATAACAAGTGTATCAAGGAGCTTTTTTTTCCATGAAAAGTGTTGTTGGCTGGCTTGGTGATTTGGTTTCATCAATGCTCAAGGTTAATGCTAGATTTTCTTTTCCTATCTAGATTGCAGCTATACGGTTTTGTTGAGCTCAAGGTTCAAGGAGATGGTAACTGTCAGGTTTGTTGTCTTTATGTCATTGTTTGTCCTGTGCATTTCTGAAATACCATTTATGGCCAATTTTTTGCTTTCCCAGTTCCGTGCACTTTCAGATCAGTTATATCATACACCCGACAATCACAAATTTGTGAGACGACAAGTTGTAAGTCAGGTTTGTTGTCCCAGAATCAATTTTTTGCTTGCCCACACTCGACATTAAATTTGTTTATTAAGGTATAAGATATATATATATATATATATATGTATAGATCCTGATGCAGCTTTCACTATAATGGCTTGTTTTCCCAGCTTAAATCTCACCCCGAGACATATGAAGGATATGTCCCCATGGATTATGCTGACTATTTGAAGAAAATGTCCAAGTATTAGTTGAACTTTTTTTTTTTTTTCAATTTGTTATCGATCTTTCAAGCTTTTGGGCAAAAGGATAGCCATGTTAATACCCTTTATGAATGATGCCAGGAGTGGCGAGTGGGGTGATCATGTTACATTGCAGGCAGCTGCGGACTCGGTATGGATTATAAATTTTATGATAAGCAAAAGAAAATTGCGTTTTGACTGATAACTTCTATGATTACCAGTTTATAGTACCTAATTTTGCTTTCGGTTTTGTTCATTGGTTCATTTCTTCCTAGAATGGGTTATTATCTTATTTTTAGACCTACATAGGCAAAGTCTAGTGCTTCATTTGGATGCTTGGTGGAAGTCCCTCTCATGGCATGGTGGCACCATGCATCCAAATGAAGTATAGATTGATCTTTCTCCACCTCCTCCCGGTTTTCTTTCAATTTGCTTAAGATTGAGTTTCCATGGATTTTTTCTTTCAATGTCTAATACTACCAACATCTTACCTTTTTTTGCAGTATGGTGTGAAAATTTTTGTTCTAACCTCTTTTAAGGACACTTGTTACATCGATATTGTTCCGAACTTCCAGAAGTCAAAAGGAGGTAAAATTTCGACCCTTTGCTTCTACTGCAAGCCTACCTCATTTTTTGTTTTTTTTTTTTTCCTGTTTCAGTTGAATTTTGGAGATTTCTTGTTCCGTATAAGAGTAAGATCATGCATTTTTTTTATCATTCGACTAATTGTAATAACTTTTTATTGTTAATTTCTTCAAAAGAAAAAGTATTGTTTGATTTTGTTTCCAATGATTTTTGCAAAAGAAGCAAGCATCAAAGTAGCATAAATAACAAAATCGAACCCTGTTTCTGTTCTCATATATGCTACAACTTATGAGTTATTACGTGTACTAGTGCAGTCATTTTCTTGAGTTTTTGGGCCGAAGTTCACTACAACTCAATCCACTTTCAATGAGGTGATTATATTACATTTTTTTTTCTCTCTTTTGCGTAACTTCACTATGAATTTATTTTTATTCAAGTACCTTAGAATTAGTATCAAAAAAGTTCTTGAAGTCCCGGTCACTGAGCACCCAAAAGAGGCTGGTTTTATTTACTTATCGTTTCAAATACAACGGGAATGCTTAGTGTAGTTTTCTTCTGGTTTGTGAACGAAGGATTTCGACCTAATTGATTACATGAGGAATCTTGGTAGAACAGTTGAGAACCCTAAATGTTATATATGCCAGACTCTGCCTTGAATTATATGAAAAGCTTACAGAGTTTATAGTTCAGTTAGCATCGCTCCGCTTAAATTGTTAACTCTTTGCTTTGTTCTTGATTCTAGATCTCCCTTCACCCGAGGTTTGAAGGAAGAAAAACTGGTGGAGTTTTGGGAACTAACACGTTAAATATGAGCCAGCCATGCTTCCACTGTAATTTGCTCCTTTGAACTGCCTAAACGGTTCAATAGTTTGAAGAC
Organism: Adansonia gregorii; assembly: GCA_038382025.1. Taxonomy (NCBI): domain Eukaryota; kingdom Viridiplantae; phylum Streptophyta; class Magnoliopsida; order Malvales; family Malvaceae; genus Adansonia; species Adansonia gregorii. The sequence continues at coordinate 158,411 of JBBYHO010000013.1, forward strand.
ATATTTGAGGGATGAGTCCCCTTTGAACTGTCAGAGTACATTTTCATTCACAACAGCATACTAGAACATATAAGTCTGAGAATAAAAAGAGAGATTACAGATATTGAGATTCAAATCTCATATCTCTTGGATGCTATCATAATTTATTTTATCTTCCATTCAATGTTACCGATATTCACAACTCATATTTTGCATACTTGAAATAAAGCAAACAGGAATATATCTGTTAGTTATGCTTATCGTTTATTGATTCAAACATAATGAATTTTAGTATTAGAGAATTTATTTATTTGTTCTTTTTAATCAATAAATTTTCTAGTGTCATAGTCCAATACATTTCCTACTTAGATTTCTCTCAAACAATTAATAAATAATACTAACTACATGAATATATGTAAGCTTATAAGTGATTTAATGTCGGTATATAAATTTTATATACTATCAATGAATTATATAATATCACCTTATTAACGAGCAACAAAAAATTAAAAAAAATTAAAGTAAATGCAAAATTTATTTGATTAAACTAAAAGCATAAAGGTGGTATACCTATTTTTCAGGGCTTATAATTTTTGTTTT
>JBBYHO010000013.1:176098-189921 GCA_038382025.1 Adansonia gregorii
ACATTCTTAAATCTCAAGGATATCGGACGGACTCCCAATTCTTGTGTTTTTCTTTATTGAACGAACCTTATGGCTTGGGACTTATGAGGTCTTGAATAAATTAGCCCACAAATTTAGCACTTGTATCAATATTTTCTTTTTCAAGTATTCATCAACTTCTAACATTTTTACATTCGAATATAAATATAAAAAATATAATTATCTATATATAAAATAAAATTAAAAAAATTAAATATATTCACATCATATACATAAAATATCCACCAGGCTCAACTGCTCTGAAAGGGAATTATGATAGGGTAACTTTTGAGCCAGAGTCGACATGGAAAGAAGAGATGTTGGAGAATTAATTCATATAATAGGATAGAAGGAATTTAAATATGCAGAAAGGTTGTTTCTTGAGAAAATTTTCTTGGTAAAACACAGTGCTAATCTCAGCTACTGAGTGGGCTTCTGCTAGAAGATCAAGAGAAATGATGTACCCAACTGATCGGGTGGTTCGATCGACCCCAATCCTCTAGACGAGTAAAAAGAACTGAAAAAATATATAAAGTTTAAATGGGGGCAAGCACTTACCCCCATTGCTTTCACTTTAAATCCATCTCTGAAATAAATAACAGAAAGTGTTTCTGGAACTCCAAGAAGGCAGCCATGGCTCCCTTCGGCTCTCAACAGTTGTGCCATGGAGCTTTTACAGTTTTACATCATCCAGTCAATTTAATGCCCGCTACATATATAGATAGAAGATAAATTGTCACCATAAAGTAGGCATACTTGGATGAAAGTTGATTTTAACTGTAAAGGTCATCTTCATCAGCTACTCCAGCAGAAGCTGCAAAAGGATCAGATGCCGCGGTCCTGGAACCAGTTTCTGCAAACCGAAATTCACTTCCAAATCCCCTAGACTGCTGCAATGTCTGAGCAAATGCCTGGTATTTGCGGATGTCAGCATCACTTACACTCCTACGAGCAAACTTCATCGATTCCTCAAAATGGGCAGGCTTGATTTCTGCCACTTCATCCTCAACATCTTCCTCCATAGCTTCAGGGTTCTCGCTTCGTCTCCTTTCTCTCTCAATATCCTGAAAATATAACAGATATATTCCTATTAGTATGCTATAATCTCAAACATCGTGAAAATCATGGTGTATTCCTTCATTACAGCACAGAATATGTAAATCAATGCAGAAGAAAATAGCATTATCATACCTTTTCGATGTTCTCTCTTATGGCATATTTACATGCACGCTGACAAATTTCAGTAATATCAGCCCCACTAAAGCCTTGAGTATATTTGGCAAGAGCTCTGAGGTCAACCTCTTTTGCGACTGGTGACTTCCTCAAGCAAGCCTTAAAGATCTGATAGCGAGACTCCTCATCAGGGAGAGGAATATAGATCAACTGATCAAGACGACCTGGACGCAAAAGTGCTGGATCTATAATGTCAGGTCGGTTTGTGGCTCCAATTATGAAAACAGTTTTCTTGGCAGACATGCCATCCATCTCAGTAAGAAGTTGGTTCAAAACCCTATCAGCAGCACCCCCTGCATCACCTACGCTGCTTCCTCTCTGGCAATAAATTAGCATAAATCAGCATCAAATGATGGGGAAGCCAAAGAACACCAACTGTATACAAAGATAGGCAAATTCTAATGGCTAGACTAATACATGTACAGGAACCCACATTACTCCATGTTGATAAAGTCACTCAATCCGTAAGGATAATATAATTCAATAGCCTTGAGCATACCTGGGTAGCAATTGAATCAAGTTCATCGAAGAACAGGACACAAGGAGCAGACTGGCGAGCCTTGTCAAAAATTTCACGTACATTGGCCTCACTCTCTCCAAACCACATTGTAAGTAATTCTGGACCCTTGACACTGATGAAGTTTGCCTGACATTCATTGGCAATAGCTTTGGCCAGAAGAGTTTTCCCACATCCTGGAGGGCCATAGAATAGTACTCCCTTTGAGGGTGACATCCCAAACTTCTCAAACTTCTCAGGATGCTCCACTGGATATTGAACAGTCTGCATACCAATGCGAAAAATTATTGCATTCTTTGATGAAATTTACAAAAGATAAAAGGGAAAGAAAATGGATTAATCAAAATCAGTAGATAGTATTACCTCTTGAAGCTCCCTTTTAACATTTTCAAGGCCTCCAATATCTTCCCAACTGACATTAGGAACTTCAACAACCTGATCAAGTGTAAGAAAAATTATTAGAAACAGAACCAACCCCCCAAAAAATTATAATCAGCAAAGAATTACTACATTATTGAGAAGTATCCTGGTTATACTCACAGTTTCACGCAGTGCGGATGGATTGCTTGTTCCAAGTGCAGTCTGGAAGTGCTCATTTGAGACTGCCATAGAGTTGAGTATCTCTGCATCTATTGACTCATCTTCCAAGTCAATCACATCCATCTTTTCCCTGATGCACTGTAATGCTGCCTCTGTACAGAGAGCTGCAAGATCAGCACCAACATAGCCATGTGTGTCCTTGGCAATTCTTTCTAAATCAACCTGCATTAAGTCAGGAAAATAAATTATACTCATAGTTCTTTTTATACAGGGAAAAAAAAGAAGGTATAAATTTTTAGTTTTTGACATTACATCTTCAGCCAGCTTCATGTTTTTTGTGTGGATACGAAGCACCTCAAGACGGCCAACTTCATCAGGAACACCAATATCAATCTCCCTATCAAACCTTCCAAACCTTCTAAGAGCTGGATCAATGCTATTGGGACGATTTGTAGCCCCAATAACAATAACATGTGCCCGGGATTTAAGCCCATCCATCAATGTCAACAGCTGAGAGACAATTCTCCTCTCAACTTCACCATGGGTCTTTTCTCGTTTGGGAGCAATTGAATCAATTTCATCAATAAATATAATAGATGGTGCATTCTTCTCTGCTTCCTCGAAAGCCTTTCTCAGATTGCTTTCACTCTCCCCAGCCAATTTTGACATGATCTCAGGACCATTAATGCAGAAAAAGAAAGCACCAGTTTCATTTGCAACGGCACGGGCAATCAAAGTCTTTCCTGATCCAGGAGGTCCATAAAGCAAAATTCCTTTAGGTGGCTTCACACCAATTGATTTAAAGAGCTGTGGATGTCTCAATGGAAGCTCCACTAATTCCCGAATTTGAGCCATCTGTTTTCTCACTCCGCCAACATCATCATATCCTACCTCATCTAATCTATTCTCATCCTCCCTCCTGACAGGCTCTCCCTCACAGAATATCTCAGTATCTGGTGCTACCACACAATACTCAGGAGGATCAGTCTCAATAACCTTGAATTCTACACTTCTCATTCCACCTCTCACAAGGAAGAGATCACCCTTCCTCACTGGGCGGTAAGCTTCCAGAAAGTAGGCTGTAAATCCAAAATTATCATTGTCAGTATTTATGGACAACATTGAAAATAATTCAACAATAAATCCAGTCCTCAATTATGTTTGTCAGTATTTATGGAAAACATTGTAAATAATTCAACAATAAATCCAGTCCTCAATTATATCAATAGGTATGTAGTACATGATAAGTATATAGTACATGATAAGTGATACAGGAGAGTATGGTTATGATGCACGCATGCCATCATATAATTGAACCAACTAGGATGCATGTATGAAGGTAGCAGTCGACCCAGATATATAAATAAAGAGACTAACAAAAATTAGAAAAGTCAGCCTATAATGTATTTTTAACATCAGACATGCATATGGAAAGAAAGAAAGACAATCCCCTTGAAAGCTTAAGCTTATCACTAAATGCCTTCAAAATCAAGAAGTCTACCACACAACGCTAAAACAATGCATTCAATCAATCAACCATAGTCTCATTTATATTAATCAATCAATCAATCAACCAACCAATGAGCTTATGATTGATTAAGAATAACAAATTATTGTGTTATCTTATTATTGATTAACAAACAATGAAACTGTTTTACCTCTTACGTCTTTACCTGCCTCGGTAACCAAAACTATTATGAATAAATTACGAAAGAGTATACCATATAGAAGTTGTAAATAAAAGATTAAGAATAAACTCACGTTTCAGGTAAGCATCAAAGAGATTTCCAGTAACCCCTTCAATTGTGTCATCCATCGGCAAGATGTGCACACGTTTTCCATACTTAACATCTGGACACTGATGCACAGAGACAACATCACCAAGCCTAACCCTCAAGTTTGACCTAACAACCTTATTCATCCTGATTTTAGGTTCATCACATGTGTCATCTGCAAGTGCAATGCAGATAGTATCTTTCCTCTTCTTTCCCTTTGGACAAAAAGAACAACGCAAAAGACGGTATTAGCAGGATATAATCTTAAAGACATTGAAAATAGAAACTCATATGCAGAATTGCAATTCAATAAAAAACTATACATGCCACATAAAAAAGCAAGCTTCAATCCGATAATGCCCTGTAACTAATATTGCATGTTCCTCGGTAAAGGAACAATCTTTGCTAACAGGCATAGCAAATTACCCTCGTTACCTAAAAAAAATTAACAGATAATCTCAAAAAAACTCATGCAAACAGACTATAATAACTTCCATTATACATCCAACCTACCACAACAGAGACCCAAATTAAAGATCACTATAAAATAGCAGAGAAAAACCCAGGAAACCCATCAAATAAAAACCGTAAACAACATAGTGAAAATTAAACCTAAAACATACAAAAAGCTAACGTAAACAAATACCCATTAAGCAGAAATCAGAAATCTAAAAGAACCCAATAAAAAAGGGACTAATAAAAGCCAAATCTAAAGTAGAAACCTTGATAAGGATAGTGTCACCGCGAAACAGCTGGAGCTTTTCCATCGTATCAGGATGAAGAGAAACAACAGAGTTATCATCGTTGATTGCCTCATCAACAACAAGTCGATTCGGTGCCTTCTTTCTTTCCAAGATCGCCGTACTAAAATCCCTCTTAGTCCCCTTCCTGAAACACAAAACCACGATCAAAACAGAGGAATCTAAAACAAATCCATCGAAGACAAATGGGCAAGTGAGATCTAGGGAACTTACGAGTCAGAGGATTCAGCTTGGTTAGACATGGTTGTTGATGGAGAAGAGTGGAGAAACAAGAAGAGCTCTCTCGGGGTTTGGTTTGGTTGAAATGGGTCGTTTGTGGTATCTGAAATTCTGAATAGAGACGGGGAGAAAGGGCGTGGGGTTATTTATAGAAGGAAGCACCGTTTCTTGTTTGGAAAGAAAAGGTTATTTTGGTCAACCTATTTCTTTTATTTATTTTTTGTTAATATATTATTTTAATATAGCATAGAATGTGTTGTTTTAAATTGAAAAAAAAATAATTTGTAAAAATCTAAATTTTGTCATATTATTTAAAAAATATTTATTTTTATTTAAATAAGTTTTTAATTTTTATTTTGTAATTAAATGAACTTTTAATTTATTTTCAAATAAATTTTAATCTTTAATTTGTCAAAATAAGTCCTTAATACAAATAAATTTTTTGTTCAAAATAAATATTTATTTGAGTAAAAATTAAAAGATAGAAACTTCTTCAAGTACAATAAAAATATTAAAACTTAAAAATTTCTGTATTTTAGCTGACAAAAATTTTCCTTGAATCTCTTTATTAAATAAAACCTATCAAATTTTCGGCCAACGAACAATATATAAAAACAAAACATATATTTTTGCATGAAAATATATAACAACATAACGAAAGATTTATATTTGTTACGTTAATAATATATAAATCTATAATCGATTAACTTCGTTAAAAATAAAAATTATTTTTATTTATTTTTAAAATCTTTTAATGAGTTGATGCCATGTGATCAGTAATCCAATTCACTAATTGCATATAAATCATTAGGCAAAACATGCTAACTAGACAGAGAAAATGTTGATAGGTCTTTGTGGCGAGAGACGACAAAGAACAAATGGGTCAAAATGTTATATTGAAGATAGTGAAAGCGTTACAAATTAGAACGGCACAGCATCGTCTATTTGAGTTTCCATGGTTAGTAATGGTCAGACCATAAAACAAGTATACATAAAAAGATAAAATGGAATTTGCAGCCACATTGTACAAGTTGGCAGAGGCTCCTTCATAAAATATTAGAATTGTCCTGGCTTGCACCTAACAGCAGCCTCCACTTTCAGATCAGGCAAAGTTAGTCACTCGCAGTTTCAAAGCTTTGCAACAACAAAATCTGTTAAAACTCTCAATTAGTGTCCTTTTCCCAAAATAGAAACCGATGAAGATTTTTCAACCATCGCTACCAATTTTAAAAGCTGAGGATGCAGTGTCACAAGCTTCTACTGTTGACGTTGATTCTTTCTTGTCCAACCCGAAAAATGAGCAGTTTTGAAATGCATCCAGACTGCTGGCTATTAGACGGTTCAAACCTCCAAGGCTATCACCTAAAATAAAATCTTCACTATGATACTTACAAGATGGTACATCAAGATCTAGCGGTCCCAACGAGTCAGGCTGCGAATGTGGAGAACAAGAAAGAAAGTCAGTTGTCTAAAGAATTTACGACTTTCAACTCCTTTTTAAAAAAGCAAAAGCATCAGAATAAAAGAACCCGGCTTTGCTAATACAATCAAAGGCTTAGAAAAGCTAACGTACCCAGTAAATGTCAGTCAGCCCATTGAAATCCTCTTCTGTAGCATCCATGATGTGCGGATCAGATGGACACTGATCCACGAGATCATCACAAGGAGAATTTTCCATTGGCTCCTCTGGATCGGGTGACTGTGCAAAAAGCTGAAAATACATTACGCCTGACTTAGTTACGTATTCCTCCACCTAGACAATCAAATTGCACGAATGAAAGTAAAATATACCTTAGAAAGGGTGCCAGATCCTGCAGAGTTTGATCTTGAAATCTGTTTGCAGGCTGCTGAGGAAGCAGTGCCGGATATTGCACCAAACTCTGTAGAAGGAATAGGATTCTTTGGAAACAAGAAGGCATCGCATGTTTCTTCAGCATCCCAGATAGAAGATGCGTGGCATGCTGATGATAAAACTTCCATCTTGTTTTGATGTCTAGATATATGAGCAGCAATAGCTGCGTCGAATGAATCACAGCTGAATGGAATCTGCTGAAGACATTGTGAGCTTTCTGGAACAGGGTGGTCAACACAGTTATCATCCAAGTCGTGAGGCACTTCTGCAAGAAGATCTCCAACACTTATGTTTGTAAGACTGTCAGCCCATTCTCCGGTAGATAATGCAGCAGCAATATTGTTCAATCTTTGATCATCCTAAGCAAACAAGAGAATTCAAATGTCAGAAACATATGGGGTTTCAATATGAAGGCTCTTCATGACTCCTCATACGTAAAGAGATGATCTCTTGCAGAAAAAGTAAAATTCAGAAGAGATGATCTCTTGCTCTAGCAGAAAAGTGTAGTCATTTGGAGCAGACTTTTTGTGAAGCTTAGGATAATGAATAAAATTGATTGGTAAGTGTAAACAAGGCTACCAAAATTAGAATAAGAAGCACATAAAGAACAGCTTTGGGCTAGAACAAGTTGGAAAGTTTTATATCGTATGTCATAACAGCCATCTGAAACTCTCGAACAGATTCAAAGTCTTTGAAAAAGGATAGAAACTTACCACATCTTCCAACTGTCTCAGAATACCAACATTGCAAGTCTCACTTCTATCTGATGATGCATTTCTTGCAGGAATATGGAAATCCCCTAGATCATCTTTAGAACCAGTGCTAAGGTTTCTATTAGTCTCATCAGGACAATCACTTAAAGAAGGTTCGAGGACTTGATATTCTTTCTGTAATATTGGCTGATTCTTGCAAGGATCATTAAGTTTCCTAGACTGATCACTGGTAGATGAGACAGCCTGTAGTTTTTCCACAAGACGGCCCTTTCCACTTTCAACATGTGGAATGTAAGATGAGGAAACAGGTGCTTGCCACGTCAAAGATGCAACTTCAGTATCAGAAAACCAACCATACCTTCAAAAAGAGCTTATAAATCAACAATTGTGCATACAAATCAAACATAGCAAACCAAAAAGAGATAGGAAAGTACCTTAGGCGAAATAGTTGTGGGCTTCCAACCATTGCAAATACATCTGCTGCACTGACAATGGATGCCTGAGTCCATCTCTGATGACCCATAAGGTTTTCTATTTGAACAACATATGGGAAAAGCATAAGCTCTCCTGATGCTACACTTGAGTTGCCCCATTTTCGATTCAGATGCTCTAATACTGATGATATCTTCTTTCGAGTACTAAGAGTGAGTTCCAAATGAGGATTGTGTTTATCCTGACAAGAGATGAAGATCAATTTATTTCCTTAAAACTGCCCAACTGGTAAAACTTGATGCTACATCAAAATCATCAACATAATTTTCTTTCAATGCTCACCATTTCCAAGGCTCTTCTAGTACTGTCATTAATTGGAAACAGTTGTAGCTTAAGCTTCCCAGCAGCATGTATGTTGCTCTCCACGAAAGGATTTTGAGAGAAAGAAGGCAAAGGAGGTTGATTATTTTCAACTGGCTCAAGAATCTTATGCCCTGGAACTGAAGCAGAAAAAATTGGAGTTGAGGAATTTTCCCAAGATCATGGTAATTTCAATTCCCTTCAAGGAAATAACTGGTAAATTCATTAAGTTCAAAATCACCTGGTGTATCTTGTTCATTCTCACTTTCTTTATCATTAATCGTTCTCTCCAAATGCTCAGCAGCATCAGCAACCAAAGAAACTCCAGCAATTGCGGCCTTTTCCCATTTTTTATATGCAGCTGATGAGGCACCTGCCAAGCATCGTATAGCAATAAAAGTTTACCCTAATGGAGAAAAAAAACATTGAATAGTGGGAATGCTTGCAATCTGTCTTAAAACTTTAAATATTAATAATATAAAGCATGAGCAACAGAAAACTGTAAAATGAAGAAAACTTTTATCAATAAACACCAGTCATGACTCATGACATCAACAACAATATTTATTATAATACTGACCATCTATAACATCATGACAGCAATACAAAAAAGTAATATGAATGTTGAAAACCTAACTGTGTTCAGCCACAAGAATCTGGTGCAGTATAAATTATTTTGTTTATTTATTTACTTACTGTGGGGGTGGGGGAGGTTAGAATTACCTGGTTTCCGCCGTTGTCTTGCAGGTTTCATGGTATTTAACTCTCCTTTGCTATTGTTACGGTTGACACCTATGTTGTTATTACGCTTAAATGACCCTTTTCCAGGTCCTAATTTTGGAACGTTTTGACTGTCTACAAGAAACAGTTTGACAGTATGAGCATTATGTCCTGAAGCTCTACTCTGATTTGTGACACTGTTTGGAGATGTAGGTGAACTATTCTCCCCTTGAGAGGGTCGTTTTCTTACAGTCTTCTTCCGGTCTTTCAAGAGTTGATGCTCCTTCATTGAGACAACAGATCAGTCAGTCCAGCACAAGCATATAATGTCATCCTCCATGGAAAGGAAAGCAAAAAAGCACTACAAAAAATTCTTTGGACTAACCAAAGCTTCAACAAAAATTTTAAATCTTCGTGGTTTCAGATGAAGTTTTGAGGCTCTACAGCTATACTTTTCCAGCAGAGACCACCTGTAAAAGAAGACGTGCAATTAATGAAAACAAAAATATAATACATTGAGCCTCTGTTAACGTATCTCTGTCATAGCACGATATCATAACAAAATTCTTAATTAAGATTCTAACCCTCATGCTTAACAAGGGGCACATAAAGGAAATGTTTGTGTCATATGCCCTCAAAATGGATATTAACTGAAGATTCAACATGGCTCTACACCTAATATATTCAAAGGGAATCTACCACTTGCTGGTAGTCAATCTATTGTATTGGAGTGGCCCATTTTAGCTCAAGAAATCTGCTCTAAATAGATATCAATGATGCCTCTGGATTGACTTAAAAATTATATTAGTTAGCAGTGGTGTTTTAATGCATCCTCCACATAATATAATTGAATCTACTTAATGAGTTTCAAAACAAAAGCAATTGGTTCCCGGCATTACCAGCGAAGCATTGCTGCATTAGTGTCTTTAGAGTTTTTGGCATCCAAATATAGTCGTGGACCCAGAAGCTTGTTCATGCGCCTCACAAGACGATAGTAATAATGTCTGACCTATAAATTTCAAAAATAATAATAATAATAAAAAAAAAAGACAAATCAAAACATTGACAGGGGAATGTCAGACTTAAATCAATAATGAAACAATCAGAAGAAAATCTAGTCGCAAATCACCTGATCCTTGTTTTTACTTTGCACACGACATGTGATCTTCTCAAAATTCTGCAGCACTCAATGTGTCAGAAAATGTTATAGAGGGAAAATTTAAAAGCCAAAACAAAAGTAACATTGACATGCCTTGCCAACTTGTCGTAATGCAGTGAAGAAACTCTCTTCCTCTTGATGTGTCCAAGCAGCCCATTGCCGAGTTGGTCTTTTAGCTGCATTAGATCAATTCATACAAAAGGCCCTATCACTATTTAGATGGAGAGGATGCATAGATTGAAACAATGAAAATTATTATAAGGAGCATTAGAGTGCATTCACATACCAGGTTGCCCTGGCACAGTATTGTTTGAGGTGGATGAGGCTATATCAGGATCTCCAACCTGAATAGGAATATTTTCGTGATTATGTTGTGCCTTAGAGGGTAAGAAGACCAGTGACTCTGTCTGCATATTGAAGGCATCACATGAAAACTAATGCCTCATCCCTCTTCATATTTGTGTAAAATCAAGAAGCCCTGCCAGAAAGAAATTAAACTAAGTATCATACAGAAAACTGGGAAAGACAGAATAAAGGAAAACAAGTCATTATACAATCATAATAAGCAAGCTGAAAGCACCACGAGATCTCAAGAAAATAGTGAAAATAAGAAGCTTTCCCTCTTTGACTCTCAAAAAATACAAGAGAACCTTATTGAAAGATAGGATCATGAATTTCATGGCTAAACTGCCCAGAGCCTATCAACAACAACATAGATTATGGTTTTCACAAAGGTCAGCTTCCTATCATCTCCTATTACGCTGTAAATCTTCACATCAAAACATTTAAAAACATTTTCTTTTGGATGACTGAATGGCAAAAACAACTTTATATGCTAGTGGAGCAAAGGCATAATCTGATAATCAAATTTGAAGACCTAAAATTTTCTCTGTTTTGGATCAGAAGCTTGTTGTCATAGTTAGAAACAATAACTTCAAGATCGAACATGCAACTAAGAGAACACTACGCACCCATGGTATCCTCCAATGTGACTACCATATCCATTTGTTTAAATTTTAATATATAACCAAAGGATTATTCATCTTTTCAGATTCATAGAATTCTTCTTTCAATTTTAATTCTTCAACAAACAAATGCAGAACAATATTAATTTATATTAAAAAAAAACTAAACAATTCATTTGAATTCATCACACAATCAATCTCCATATTAAAAGAAACTAAGAATTTCATACTAAACAAAACAAACTTTCTTAACCATGCGTTACTTAGCTTGATAACATTTGAATTTCCTTATACTAATAAACCCTAAATCCGAAAAATTCTATCTCCGAATGCGACTGCTGACAATAGAATTCAACTAAAACGAGAAAAAAAAATCAACTTTAAAAATATGCAAATTAAAAAAAAAAACCCCTCTTTGTAGTTGCTTTGAAATGCGAGAAAGCCAAAAGCAATAAAATTTCGAGGTTAATTTGTTTCAAGTGCATGAGATCCCATAGAGCACAAAAAACCTTAGGCCAACTATACGACTAATTGACCAAATTTAATACCATTTGTCCACATCAAATAAACTAAACAGAAAAGGGAAGGGGGAAAAAAAAACATAAGAACATACAATAATTTAAATTTTCTCGACATCCAGACAAAAAGCTAGGGTTTCGAACTACAATGAAAATTGATCAGCAAAAGTTTAATATCATACCAAAAAAAAAAAGAAATGAAAATAAAATGAAAAATAAACTAAAGTTAGTTTGAAAATACCTGAAATAGAAGAAAAGAGATTTCCGGGAATCGAAGGAGCTTAGATTTTGAACGAAGAAGAAAAGCTATTGAAACCGGAAGAATCTTCCGACAGGCGTCTACGGTTAGTAAGATAGAAAAAAAAAAAAAAAAAGTAGAAACGAATTTTTCTTTAATTTTTGAATTTTTTTTTTATTTTCACTTTGAAGAAAAAAAGCAAAATAAATGTTTATTTGGTAACTAGTAATTTGCAAGATAATTAAAAAAAATTAAATAATTTGAATTTAATTAGAGAGCATAAAAGTTAAAATTGAACGTCCGGAAAAAAGGAAATCGACCGACTGACCAAAAATTTTCTATTTTTATTATTGTTGACATGAAAGCGTAAAAGTGAAGTATTTCTCCCTTTTTAACTATGTTTTTTATTTTTTTATTATTTATTTTTATTAAAAATCTTCAATAATAATAAATTTAATAAATTTGACTAATTTATTTTTATATAATAAAAATAAAAAATTATTAAAATATAATATCTTTAAAAATATAAACATATTAAAAATAATAATAATTTTATATTATATAAAATATTAATATATTAAAATTTTAACGTGACTAAAAATTAAAATAAATTATTTATTTTAAAATATATATAATTTAAAAATATAATTTATTTTTATTAATTAAAGTGACTGGCAAAATTTTTTTAAAAAAAAAGGACCGACTTTTTTTATATATGTGATTTTTACTTCGTTAATAATTTCTTTTTTTTTCTTTTATCTTTTTAATTCAATATTTGACCATAAATTGTAACCCCTTTTTAGCTGGAATTATTCTTTTCTTCACTCTTAACCATTCGATTTTTTCCTTTTTACATGTTAGTTGACATGTCAAAATTATTTAACCCAAAACTTGATTTTGACCAAAGGTTCCTATGATGGTTCACCTTTTGCTTTTGACTAGAACTAGAATCCGTGTGACCAGAGCGCTCAAGAAAAAGAAAAGAAAAAGTTCATTAAATAGTCACGTCAACTATGTTACTCTAATTTAAATAATACATAAATATATTAAATATTAATATATATGTGATATAAATATATTTTATTTTTAAAATTTATATATTTAAAAAATTATATCTTATATTAAATATAAATATTTAAAAAAATAAAAAATTCAAACAATATATTACGTGAAAAAGAATGATGCAGTATATTCATTCAATAGTCGAGTTATACATTTAATATTTAAAAAGGTTTAAACAAAAATATAAACTCAATTATGAGCTTAAGTAAAAATAAGAGGTCCGTTTAAAAAAATTAAGTTTTGACTTTAATGTTTAAAATTTGAGTTTGATCTAATCAATTTTTTAATTATATAATGTGTATTATTATTACACTTATATAATATTATACAATCTATGTCGTAATATATAATATTATAATTTTTGCATTAAAAATATATTAAATTATTTAGATTTTAAAGTTTAATAAAGTAAAAATAATAAATTATTAAAAGTTAAATTTAAGAAAAATATAATCAAATTAAAACTTAGATAAAATTTAAAATTTTTATTTCAGATTAAACCAAATTTGAATGAACATATATTCTACTAATAGTATATTTAAACTTATCTGACCTGCAACGTTGAAGTACTTTTAGCAACAAATTCAAAGGTATAATGAAACTCCACGACGAAGAGGAAATGAAAAAAACTTGAGAATAGAAGTATTTATTAATCATGACTTTTTTATTATTGTTTTTGTTTCGATCATTTATTTTTTTAAAGTATTTATATATAATATTCATATTTGATGTATATCCAAA
>JBBYHO010000013.1:231460-242784 GCA_038382025.1 Adansonia gregorii
TCTTAATTTTTAGTATCGTCTTGGGCTTTGAGAATCAAATTAATGTGTTATTGTTCAATCTCTTGGTTCACTTTCAAGATCTTTTTTCATTCACCTTTCAAAATGGTTCTCTTAGACTGAATTTTGAATCTTTTTGAGGATTTACCTTCTTGTGGTTGCTAGTGAATTTGAAGTTTGCTTATTGATAATGTATTCAGGTCGTTACAGCCGAGAAGGCCAGCAAAGGTGGCATGCATGAAAAACTTACCATGACAGTTGCAGTGCCATACCTCTGGGGTGTTCCCCCTGCTTCTGATACACTTCACTTTGCTGTACGGACTGGTGGAGGGATTGTCCAGAAGGTCTATTGGCAATGGGATTTTTTGTAAATTATTCATCAAATCTCCTTCTAACCATCACTTTGTATTATTCCTGTGTGCATTCTGTACATAAATTGTTGTATTTCCAACTCATTGACCCAATCATTATTTGGGGAATTAATTGTTAATAATGCCCAAGTGATAATTCTCAGTTTTGTGTTCTTGCCATCAAATAATGCCCTTAGTCATATCAGAAATCTTGATATGCGATGCTTAACCTCTAACCTTTTTTTTCTTGGCCCAAATTTAAGATTAGTGGGGGAGAGTGAGTTGAACTTTGCTTATTTAGCAAAGGATGCATGCTTTAACCGAGTCAATGCGCGGGTGCCTCAAAATCTAACCCAGATTACACCAATCCCTTATTTTTCATTTCATAATGTGATATAAACTTTAATCTTCCTCTTTTTTCCCCCCACTTTCTGGCCTCTATTTTAAACTGTGCAGATATACTAACTCAAAAGCTGGCTAATGCAATGGCTGTGTTGTGTTATTTTAGACTTTTAATTTTTTAAAATATCTGTGTTTGATATTTTTATTTGATATATAATTAAATATCCTTATAAAGTTTGATTATTTAAATATTTAAATTTTAAAAAATTAAATATTTATAACTTGTCTATGGGCAACGGTTTGGGTCTTTTAAATTTTTTTTTACAAGTCAAGCCAAGCTCTGATGGATCTAAAAATTTATTTTATTATTTATTATTATAATATTAAAATATATTTGTAATTAAAATTAATTAAAATTAATCTTATCAAAATTTAATTTTAAAAAAATTAAATTATCCGATTTATGATCATGTCACAGGTATCATTTTTTTTTTTTTCGATAGGAGGGTAGGACAGTGGGAGGTTGAAACTCAATGGGAGGGGAAGCGTGTTGAGACCACGTGGAAAGGTTCCACATCTATTGGCGTGTCTGTTTCCTCACCTTTCCTACTTCAGTTCCTGTCATCCTCTCAATCTGCTCTTTTTTCTTTTCTCCATATCTGATCTTACCCTAAACTGAATAACAAGCTTCGGTTTTGAAAACTTCACTAAACAGTACAGACTTTCTTTCATTTCATTGCTGTCCTTCCGGTTTCAACAATGGCTAGAGTAACTGCTTCTGCTGCCTTTACTCTGAAGACTTCTCCCGTCCTCCCCACTGCTGCTTCATTTCCTTATTGCCTGCCTACTTCCTCTGGCACTCCAACTAGGCGTTTGCCTGTCGCATTGCGAGAAACAAGAAAGAGAGAAGTTCTGTTCAGTCAATTTTATGCAGTAAAGAATGAGTTAAGTGAAGCTGATGATGGAACAGATGCGAAAATGGAAGAGCTGCAGGAGCCTAATGAAACATTACTGTACTCTTTCAACCCTTTACCTCTGTTCGTTGTGGCTGCTTTTCCTGGAGGTAATAACTATTAATATATGTTGTTTTTGCATTACAATATCTTTCAATCAAACTCCTCTGTTGGTTTATTCTATCTACAATTGATAGGTTTTAACTAATAATGCAGGCTTTTTCAGTTGTGAAAATACTTGACCATTAGAAAAACATCTTTTCACCATTGCTATGTACCCACGTGCTTTACTTTGACTTACTAATTTCTATGGCAGGGCGGATCATATCCTCTTCCTAGAATGTCACACCCATTTAAGTTGTTTTGAACTGAGGAACAAAACCAATAATGATCACTGAAATGGTTCACTAAATGAGAAAATGAGAATGTAAGCGTCCTAATATGTGAATGTGTAAGGAACTTTTGGGTATCTGGCTTGATGTGATCGTTAGACATGAGTATGTTTCTGCCGGGTTTACTCAAATTTTTAAAATTTTTTAATATAATTGGAGAATAATATCCCATATTCACATATAAATATGTGTTGGATTCATGTATCAAATATGGGTATTTTAGGGAAAATATTGTTTGAAAGACTCTATTAAGAACCTGTCAATACTAAATCAAACAAATTAGACAATGAAGAATCCTATTGGATTCAACCTTTTAGGAATCAAAAGCATCATCATTCGATGAACATATTTCCAATGTTTATCTTAGTCCGTAGTTCTTGTGAATTCTTGGAACCAAGTAAAACTCCTGCATTTATTCAAAATCCTGCAGGTCATATTACCTAAGATTTTGCTGATGTTTTTTATATGTCTCTTGGAAGTACATTTTCAAAAGTTTAAGATTTATAACTGTTATATTCAACTGGCCGTTATGTTTTTCTCCCGTTGATAGAATTGAAAGGGCATGGCTGTTGAGTTGAATGCCCTGGAATTTAATATGTTAGTAAACTGGTGGAGAATATTAGCATTTGACAGATTTGTTTTTTGCTTCGAGAGATCCGAAGCATAGTTGGCCTTTACTCAAATTTTATTTCTTCTCTTGAGTACTTATTCCGAACTCAAATATCTTTGCAACAGCTGGGCCTGTAAGGTCTCTCTTTGGTCCTTTTGTTGAGCTAGTGAAATCATGGAACCTTCCTGAATGGCTTGTGCATTGGGGACACCCCGGCAACATGGTATAACATTGTCAACTGCAAACTGCTTGCCTAATATTCTTAGCTATGTTTTCCTTCATGTCTCTGGATCGACGCAAATTGTTTATTCTTTTGTTTCTTGTATTCTTTAGGCTGTAGTACTTTTTGCCATGGGAGGGTATGGAACATATCTAGGTTTCCAAATTCGATATTCCGATGACGTGGTAAGATATTAATTGGAAAAAAACATGTTAATTGTCATTCAACATCCTTCTTCAATCTCTTTATTATTTCAGGAGGAAAAAGCCAAGGCTAAAGATTTGCACCCAAAGCTTCTAGGTGGGATGTTTTTCTTCTTTGCTCTTGGAGCAACCGGTGGAATAACATCTCTGTTGACTTCAGATAAACCAATTTTCGAAAGGTTTCTCCATCTTTTTTTTTATTCTCTCTGAAATGCTTTTCCTAAATCAAAGATATATCGATCAGTACCTTTGAGTGTATGAACTTTTTTCATCTTCCTTTTGCAGTCCACATGCTGTTACAGGTTTCATTGGCCTTACTCTCCTGACAATACAAACCATTTTGCCAACATTATTTGAGGTAAAATAATTGATAAAAGTCATTGATTTGCACCTAAAACCAACAATAAGATGTCCTTGGACTGTTACAGGTTTCATTTATTGTTTACGACAAAATCTTGCTTTTCCCTGATTTTTCCCCTTTCAACATTTGCAGGGTAATCCTGGATTGAGGAACGTGCATGGCATTTTAGGCAGTGGGATCATGACACTGTTTTTTATCCATGCTGCCCTTGGACTCCAACTTGGCCTTAGCTACTGATAACAGCACTGCCTTTTTCTTTCCCCAGCACTGAGCAATTTCTTCTGCTTATATATAGATATATGGGTATCTGGCTATAATTCATGTATATCAATATCAGCAGTTGTTAACTCTTAGGAAGATGCGTTGGAAAATGATAGCTAGGTGCAATTTTGTAGCAAAATTAACATGTGGCTAAATCAAAACCAGTGTTATATTAGCAGACAGCGCTTTGCATGTTTGATTGTGCCATTTATTAATGCTTATCATAAAATCTGTTCTTGTGACTCTTTTGTGTTGAATATCGAGCATGTTATTTGGTTGAGCCTGTTCGTTCTTTGGTTACTACCGTGGCTTTTGTTTACCTCTTACTGAAAAGAAGTTATTAAATGTATTTAACGCTAATACTGTGAAAATCCTATATTACTCCAACAAGATTTAAATCTTGAACTCGAGTATTATGTTACTTTAAAAATTTTATTTTAAAAGTTTTATTATTTGGATTGGAATATAAATATTTTTTTATAAAAATATATAAGGTGAGGTATGTTTAATTATTTTACCTTTTAAATATTTAAAAAGTCAAATCTTAATATTCGTATATGAATGATCAAGCAATCTAGGGCCAAACACGAGAGACCTTCAGTTGTCCATGTAAGCCATTGGCTGGCACACAAAATATGGAACTTTGGATGGTTGGATCCATGTTGAAATGTCGGTGCGGGTGGAACCCGCTTCACACCGAGTAAAATAGAAGGTAGTTGACCCTGAGCGCCTTCCTCATCTGTACTTTTCACTCCGGTAATCACTGGATCTCATCTCTGCCTTCCATTTTTCTCTTCCAGATCTAGCCAAAAATGCAACGGCCGACATTGTTTCAAAAATATGCGATGAGAAGCAGGAGATAATATCTTTATCGGTAGAGAGCCAAACACCAAAAAGAGCGAGGAATTGACAGCCAGAGCGAGTAAAACGTCTCTCGTCCTTCGGTACTATAAATAAAATCCCATTTCCCCCCTTAATTCAATTCCCTCTTCTCTCTTCCTCTTATCGCTTTCAATCTCATTTTTATCTCATTTCAAAACTCCAAAAAGGTAGGCTCGAGCCCCCTTTCTTTAATTTCCTTTTAATTCTTTCAGAATATAATTTGAATTTTGTCTTTAGATTTGATATTACGTTTTTCTTTTTTTGGTTTAGAATAGATCGATTCAAATATTTATTAATATTTTTTTTATTACAAATGGAAGTGTAATTCATTTGAGAATAAGCTCTTATTTCATCGGATTTATCGAATATTTAACGATGAGATTTGGTTCATCCATAAAAGTCGTAGCTTTGGAATGCAAATGATCTATGTCCATAAATTGCATGATTCCATAAATTTCTTAGGTAATATTCAATTTGTTTTTGGTTACTTCGCCTTTTTGGCTTTTCGGGGGAAAAAATAAAGGTGCAATTTGGATTAAAAGCAAATTATTTGCTGAAATTAAATGTAATTTTTTTTTTAGTTTTGTGATTACCAATCATTTCTGATTTTCTTTATATTTTGATTGTATTTTCATCTCTACTCTAACATGAGAAGGATTTTTCCTTTTACAAACCTCTGAGAAAGCAGAAAGCAAGTATATTTACAAGGATTATAGCATTAATTTCGCATACGGTGAAATTTTGAAGTTAAATTCAAGTCTGATGAAGATCTTTGAAACTTTTTTTTTTCTTTTGGGTTTCATTACTATAAGATTTTGTGGTGAGATAATTTTGTTGGTTTTTCAACTTAATTTTTCATTTAAGTGACGTTAATTTAGTGCATTATGATGTGTTGAAGTGCAGATATTGATACGTTCCTATTCACTTCTGAAACAAGATTTGTGACGAGGTTTCAGATGCTATCCTTGATGTATGCCTAGAACAAGACCCAGAAAGTAAAGTGGCTTGCGAAACTTGCACCAAGATGAACATGGCTATGGTCTTCGGTGAGATTACAACCAAGGCCAAAATTAACTATGAGAAAATTGTTCGCGATACTTCCAGAAGTATAGGGTTCACATCAGCTAATGTTGGCCTTGATGCTGACAACTGCAAAGTTCTAGTTAACATTGAGCGACAGAGCCCTGATATTGCACTAGGAGTACATGGCCACCTTACCAAGAAAACCTGAGGAAATTGGGGCCGGTGACCAGGGTCACATGTTTGGTTATGACACGGATGACACCTCTGAGTTAATGCCTCTAACCCATTTGCTTGCAACTAAGCTTGGTGCCAGGCTCACTGAAGTGAGGAAGAACAAGGCATTTCCATGGTTGAGGTCACACGGTAAGACACAAGTGACTGTTGAGTATCGCAATGTGGGTGGGGCCGTGGTCTCTATTCGTGTTCACACCATTCTCATTTCAACCCAACATGATGAGACCGTCACCAATGAGCAGATTGCAGCTGACTTGAAAATACATGTCACTAAGCCCGTTATTCCTGCAAAGTATCTCCTGGAAATGCAGGATTCACCGGCCGAAAGATTATTGTTGATACTTATGGTGGCTGGGGTGCTCATGGTGGAGGTGCCTTCTCAGGAAAGGATCCTACAAAAGTTGACCGTAGTGGTGCATACATTGTAAGGCAAGCAGCAAAGACTGTGGTGGCCTCTGGGCTTGCGCGCCGGTTTATTTTGCAAGTATCCTATACAATTGATATGCCGGAACCGTTGTCGGTTTTCATTGACACCTACACGACAGGCAGGATCCTTGACAAGCATATTTAAAGAGTTGATTGAAGAGAATTTTGATTTCAATCCAGGAATGATCTCTACCAATCGTGACTTAATTGATAAAAGGGTAAAGTTTTTAGAGTTACATATTGGTCCTTCCATCTACCATCGCTCATTATTTTTTATCCAAGGTAATTATTATAGTACTGATGGACGCATTATTTTTATTTTGATATTGATATATAAAAGTATCTATATATTTTGGTATATCGTTTTAGATTTATCGGAGTTTGAATATTTTTAATTTAGATATATGACAAATATTTTTAAAAATAAAATAAATAAGATTAAATAAATTTCATAAATCAAATCTTCATTAATTATATATAATATTTTAAAAAAATTCATCAAATATAATAAGATCAATACTAGTCAAGTAATAAGGTTGAAATTTTTTAATAATCGTTGAATTTATGAATAATTATACTTAATATTCATCAAATTTACGAGTAATTATATATAATATTTATCAAATTTAATATCAATACCAGTTTTTTTTTTTTTTTTACAAAATTATGTTATTTTTCGATCAATCCAGAAGATAAATCAAATTCTTAAAAGTTTCTTGTATCCATTTTTAAGATATATTAATACTACTATTAAAAGCTTCTACAGCTGCTTGATTTCTAGCCGGGTCCTGAAACCAAATTAGTGAAGTATTAACGTATATAAAAGTGGGGGAAATGATGGAGTTTGAAGTTTTAATTAAATGCTTTAATATCATCTCATTGTATTCTCCTGTACCTTGCCCTCGAAGCTCATTACCAGGGGCCCTTGTCTGGATCTGCGGAAACAACCTCGACGTTGCACAAAAAGAACAACATTTAGCGAAACACACACGTAAATATTAAATTTTCCAGGGAAAAAAACTAAATGGCTGTTAGTATCCTTACCGATGCAAAGGTCTGGAAATTCAAGACAAAGTTTTGATGGGGGTTGAGCAGTCTCTACCTGCATTTTGCCTAACAAAATGATGTTAAAAACAAAAGAATATGGATATCAAAAAGAAATCATACCAATCAACTGCAAAACGAAAGCACATTGTAACTTAAAAAAAGCGGATTATTAATAACAGCACTAGATTTTTAACGCAAACAACTGTTAGATTTGTTGTCAAGCGCTTTGATGAGTATGGTTCAGTTGTTATCAAGCAGCCGTCGGATCAAATCAATTCGATCAGGCAAACCCACTCCTTGTCCAGCTCAGTAGCGGTGGTTGCAGAAAGTACGATTACATTACGACATTTTATAGACACGGAGGATCATTAGATAATTAATGATTCAAGTTCACGTTTCGTCGACCATATCATATGACATTCAATATGGCCAAGAAGAAATAATTGCAATAGTATAATTTTCATAGTGAGGTTTTAGGCAACTACCAGGGGCACAGGCTGGCTTTCGTGATGCAATAGTTCAGTGATGCCTTCAGGTAACAGCGCCATGTGGAGAAGAAAACGGAATGATTAGATCACATTCAAATATATATATATATATATATATATGCAAAGTAACGACTAACAGCGGATTAAGGCAGAACTACGGTAAAATCAACTTTTCTTCTCAAATTGTGTTTCCATATATGAAAGCACTAGCCTAGAAAAGTATGGGATGTCGATGGGTGTTTAAGTTTCTCATTTGAACAGCAGCAAATTTCCTTTGTTTTCAATTTACCAAAAAATAATCTCCCTATAGGAAAATAAAACTCAATGGGTGGAAATAATATATTCGGTCCGCTCAATGTCGAATTGTCATCCTTAGATATAATGCATGCGCAGTGAAATCTAGCAATATTTAGGGTGTAGATCAATCTTCAAAACACTTTACCTCATTACGATCCCCAGTGCAGTGATCACCAATAAGATGCCCTAGAGATTCCTCGAACTCCTCATCAGGAGCCTATAGAAACAGGGTGACTTACAAAATCTAAACGACATTTCCTCACGATTAAACCATATGGCTTCAATTGTTTAAAAAGCAGATTTAAGGCAAAATTCAGAAACAGGGTGACTTCCAATAACACCACGCACCAGGCGAACCCCAAATGCCTTTGCCACCCCTGCTAAAGTAACATCAGAATGCAATGGGCCAACACCTCCATACAAAAATACCTACAATTATATATAAAGCATATTAACAATCAACAATCCTTATTTGTTCGATGTCATCACCAGAAATAAGCGCTAACAGCTGTTCAAACAACTGACAAGAATTTACCATGTCACTGGTAGACTTACACCTTTCAACCTGTTCAGCCACAGAATCTTTCTGGTTTAAAGAAAAGTACCAAAAAAAAAAAAGAACGGGGGGGGGTGGATTCTAAGATACACTAAGCAGACGGGGTTGTACGGTTTTCTAAAAAGATCAACAAAAATTTCCTTGTAAGGAACTAAAGCTTATCATCAGAGTCAATGCAGATTATAAATTGAGAGGCCTACTCTATATATGTAGGGTACAACATACTATTTCATTAAATAAGCAAAGCAACACAAATCGAATTTAACCAAGGAGAAAATAGAGATAGTGAACTCGCATCATTCCTAACAACAGCAGTTTTCGATGTCATCCAACTTATGGAATGGAGCTTTCTGCACAATGAAGGTCCCAACTGATCCTCAACAAGGCCAAACCTCAGCTATGTAACAGATAAAAGGAGTACCATAGGATTTCAGCAAGAGCAGTAAATAGAGAAGACAAAAAAAAAAGGGTTGAGGGAGGTGGCAATAAGGGGGAGTATGTACACTGTGCAGTCACCCTATACTTAACCTTGAAATAGAAATGGGAAATTGTTGAAAATTTTGGAATTGGATTGAACTATTTTGGAGGAAGAAGATTGTAGAAGAATGCCTATAAATGAAGGTCCTTTTTTGTGTCGAGAGACACACGGTCTGCATGCAAGCCTATATGGGTGCAAAATATATATACATATATATATAGTAGATTGCTTCATTTGAATTGAGGCATGTCTGCCGACAACGACAAGGCCAAATCAAAATTTTTTAGACTTTCAACTATGATGGATTCATTTTGAGAAACAACAAGGCTTGAAATATTGAAACAAAGAGTAATCCACCCTGTTGACAGCAGGGTACTAGCGTGGACTTAAATTTTAAATTGCTGGTTGTGAATATTAAAGATCAAATAATTAAATAGAGATCATAGCATTGTGGCCGCTGCCAGGATACTCATCTCATTCCACATGCAAGAAATAAGGATAGTTGAAAATCTGAAAATTTCTCCTGGGTTTTCTTTTTCCCCATCAGGATGTTGACATATTAACTTGATTTATTATCGATTAATTTGTCAAAATACTGTGTTGACATAGTAACTAGTTAAGGAATGTGGAGCTGAAAAATAAAGTGAAATAAAAAAAATACAATAAACCAAATAATTATAATAAATATATATATATATAAATTATCAAATATTATAACTAATGTTTACTTTGTAAGAGAACTCAACGTTACATAGGTTTAAACCAAAAGCAATTCTGAAGTTGATCCATACCATAGGAATTTTCCTTCGAAAAATCATTCAGGAAAGAATGATACTTTTTGGTGGCCAATGAGTAGAATGCATATGTACCATTAAAAAAATTTGGGAAATAAATTTTGTTACCAGTTCCTCTCAACACAGCCCTTGCAGAAAACGATGCAGCATCGCTGATAAAAAGCATGTTGTTCCCCAAGCTTTCCACTGATCGGAACATCATCTCATTCTGATCCCACTTCAAAACATGAACAGCCTTTTTATTTTTTGCTAACAGAACAGCTATCAATTCTCCTTCAATATTTTCCACCAAAAAAGTCTTCTGAATTGAGTTACGGATGCGCATTTCAAGAGGCTTTCTGAAGACAAAAAAGCTTTCTTCCAAGTTTTCAGGATCAAATACCATCAAATTCCCCTCCAGGCTCAAACAATAATATAATCCATTGTATAAAATGGCATTGCAATTTGCTGATAGAAACGGCAGCTTTGGTGTATATTCTACATGCTCCCAACTCTCATCTCCAATTTTATAGACTCCAATGAGACCTGATGGACCATTAAATTGAAATCCGATCACAATATGGTTTGATGAATATGGAGGAGCAGTAAATGACATAATACTTAGGGAGGGCCCATGAGGAAGATTGATCCTGTTTTTGGTTAGAGGATTGAAGAGAAATGTATCTTGAAACTCAGTGTCATCATCTTGAGATACCAGCAACCAACCATATTTTGCGAAGTAGACTTTAGCATCAGAAATTTCAGGTGGAACGTCGAGATGATAAATGCCATTGTGGATAGGATGAAACAAATTGCATCTGCCAATATTTCTTCTGGGAAAATACATCAACCATGGGAACCAAGGATAATCTGTATTTTGATCCAAAGGAGAAGGAAGAGGTGGTGGAGGAGTAACAGTGGTTGATTGCCATGTTTTACAAACAGCATGGAAAATTGCTTTGTCCCCAGCAACAAGACGTGACAATATCAAACCTAAAAGCTCTGGTGGAAGATAGTGCCACTTATTCTGTAATTCATCGACCTCCTTTTCTTGACTAATTATTTTCTCTGAAACTAGGTTCAGCATAATTATTATTCCTGCACGTAACTTTTGCTTTCATACTTTAGTAGGGTTATTTTCAAATCAAACAGGCATGCAAATATGGACTAATAACCAAATAAAGAGACTAATTAGCCAGTTAATTCCTATAAAAGATCCAGAATATGTGAGAGTGTGCTAAAGAGCATGCAGTTAGTATATCAAATTATTATTTTTAATTTCTTTGGTAACTACTCGGTTTAAGGCTGATCAAACGATGTAATAATGAAGTATCCTAATACAAAGATGTCACATCATTAAAATAAAAGTAATGGTATAATTAGTTTATTGACAGCCTAAATGCATCATATATATATATATATATATATATA
>JBBYHO010000013.1:242884-261066 GCA_038382025.1 Adansonia gregorii
CATTAAAATAAAAGTAATGGTATAATTAGTTTATTGACAGCCTAAATGCATCATATATATATATATATATATATATATATATATATAAAAGTAGACACTGAATAAGAAAATAATGACAGAAAATTACATAAAATTACTTGAGATTTCGCAGATACGTTTCTTTCCTCTGATAGATGATAAATGATAACTTCGTATGGATAGCAACCCTATTAAGAGATCTACTAGAACTAAAAAAATTGCTTTACCAACAAAATATGCAAGTAGAGAATTTTTTTCCTTTTTTTTTTAACTTATAGGTGATTTTATAAAGTATATATTCAGGTCAAGCCCTAAGTTCAACAAGAGAAGAACATCAACCCATACCTAAAGTAATTCAGCATCTCCACCGCCATTAATAAAATTTAATCAATTAAAAGCTTTGCTAAAACAATTCTCCACTGATTAAGCACAGATTAATTAATCTACCATAGTCAGAGAAGTTTTCTGTTTCAATAGCAACTTAATTTTAAAACAACAAACAGCGAACCGATTACAACTTCAATTTACAACAAATATGTATAATTATATTAAGCAAAAAGTGCCAATAATTTTTTTTCCTTTTGGAATCAAAAAGATCCAGTAACTGTCATCGATAAAAGAAAAAAAAAAATCAAATCCCAACTAAATGAAATTTGAGATTTTAAAGCTGAAAGTTAATTAAAACTTACGACAGGACGACGGCGCTGATGTGTTGTAGAAGTTCTCCGCTGTGTGTGTATATATATGTATATGCACTTTTTTAATCGTTCCCTATTTAGTACTGGAAGAATCAATTAATTTATTCTCATATATCTATGAACTCTTTATTTATATACTGTCTGAAGTAAAATTAATATAATATAATATCATTTAGTTCTACTCGGAGTAAAAGTAATAATCAAAGTCTTTGTTTAATTCAAATATATAACAATCCAAATCCCACTAAAAAAAGGATTATCCTCAAAATAATTAAATAATATAATATTTTCTTATGTAAATAAATTTTATCATATTTTATTAGGTAATGTTTTGAAACTTTTTTAATTCAGATATATAACAATTCAAATCCCACCGAAAAAAATTACCCTCAAAATAATTAAATAATATAATAGAATATAATATTATATAAATAGGTTTTATCATATTTTATTCGGTAATATTTTGAGACATTTTTAATTCTGATATATAACAATTGAAATCTCACTGAAAAAAACATTACCCTCAAAATAATTAAATAATATAATATTATCTAATATAATATTTTATTAGGTTATGTTTTGAGATAGTGGAGGCTATATATATATATATATATAAAGAGATAATTTGGTGAAAAGATTTCGTGCGTTTCTTTGCTTGAGTTCTCAAATTTTAATTTTAATGTAAGTATATTCTCTCTTTGTTTCTTATTTTAAATTAAATTTTTCTTTAATTTTATTTTGTACCGTCTTGAAAATATAACAAAGTATAGGATCTTAGTTCTTCGTCTTAACCATTAGTAATATTTCTCTAATCATTAATTAATTTTTCTATTGTTCCTTATATATTTTCTAATAATTCGTCTTGTTTAATTATCTGATAATATTACTTTATACAAGTTTAGCTAATTAAGAAAGCAAATTATGTCACTATTTACATATATAATTTTTTATATACAAAATAATTATGATTATGGCATTCAACTTTGAGTATGGATTATTAAAAAAAAAAAAGGTAAATGAAAAATACTTGAGAATTAGGTCTAAATGAAAGTGAAATGGAGATCTCTATTAAGATATTCACTAGAACTAAAAAAAATTGCATTACCAACAAAATATGCAAGTAGAGATTTTCTTTTTTTTTTTTTTACTTATTGGTGATTCACTAAGTTCAACTAGAGAAGATTACCCATAATCGTTTGAGATTTTAATTGCAAATTACAATAGAATGCAGAAAAGATGGCGGCCCTTGTGTTGTAGAAGGTTTCCCATATATATATGCATTTTCTTAATCCTCCTCTACTTTGTACTCTTAAGTATCAATTTTTATTCGCATATCCTTAGTTATAAACTCTTTGGATTAAAGTTAATAATCAAAGACCTTTTGTAATACTGATATATAACAATTTAAATCTAGCCGAAAAGAATTACCCTCGAAATAGGTTTTATAATATTTTATTAGGTAATGTTTTGAGACAGTGGAGGCTATATATATGTGAAGAGATAATTTGATGGAAGGCTTTCGTGCGTTTCTATGTGAATACTTGCTTATGTTGCATTGGCCGCTGTTTCTCTTAAAAACTTGATTTTAATGTACGTATGTTCTCTCAACTTTTCTTCTTTTAAATTAAATTCTTCCTTAATTTATTTGCTATAGGATTTTGGTTCTTGGTCTTAACTATTAGTAATATTTCTCTAATTGTTAATTAATTCTTCAATTGTTTTTTATGTACTTTTTTTTATAATTCGTCGTATTTAATTATGATAATTGTTTGATTATCTGATGATATTAGTTTGTGCAAGCTTAGTTAATTAAGAAAAGAAATCATGTCGTTATTTACATATATATATATATAGTCGTTTCATATACAAAATAATTATGGTTATCACATTCAATCTTTGGTTATAGATTATGAGAAAGTAAATGAAAAATATTTGAGAATTGATTGTCAAGTGGAGATCCAATTTGTAAAAACATTTTTCTATTTGGTTAATTGTTCATATTTTTTTCAGATATATGTATTATTGCCTAACAAAGTTTCTCGTATAGCATGGCTTTTTGAGCTGGCGAAGAAGAAGAGCGTGGAAGCTGCCAGCTCTAGTTCTAGTTCTAGACTTTTATGTATCTTTCTCCACCAATGTTCTAGCCATGCCCTTGGCTAGTTATAACTCATGGAAAATGTCGTCAAAGACAAACATTCGTGGCATATCGGTATCAAACTGAAATCATTCCCTAGATGCAAAATATGTACATATACTTTTCTTACAAGGAATGGTTAGTTTGTCATGTATATCTTCGAAGAATTTTTTTTTTTTAAATCTTGAGTTTGCGGAGAAAATCCAACTTCCTTCCATTAAAATATTAGACTATTCAAATGTCACAGCACTTCTTGATAACTCTCAATGTTGTATTCGTTTTATGGATCTCTATATCAGAATCCTAGTATTTTGTCGTTTTTGTTATCATGAATACAGTAAACATTCATTAGAAGAAGGCTTTAATTTGCTTAAATATATGATAATTTTTGGGGGAAAAGTTTTTGGGTTCACATATCCTCAGTGTTTCTTTGTTAACAATTGAGTATGAAGAATGTAATAACTTTTAATTTACGCTTGTCATAGCGGAACAAGTTTCAGAGATATTATGATACCAAAAATACAATTACAAAAATTATTTGATTGATTTCTTAGAGAGTTAGTGTTTGTTTGCAAATTTCGATATAATAAATCGTTATAAGATTTGAACTTTAAGATTTTCAAGATAAATTTCTCCATAGTGGCATAGGTGGAGATGAAAGAAATTGGGAAAAATGTAATTTTCCTCGACAATCGTCATGAAAAAGGTTATCAAGCTTTAATAAGATCTAAAATCTAAAGGAACTTGATCTATTTTATGAAAATTAACGATTTCAACCTTTATGTATTTGATTTGAGAATTAAAAATATTACAACGTATGTACCTTATCTCTTAACTTGAAGTTGTTATCTTATTTGGATTATTTTAACCTTCTCAAAAGAAAGTAGTAAAAGATAGCTGCCTAGCTAGCTTGGTTATTGTTTATTTTTTTCCCTTTTATTAGGACTTTGTTATTTATTTATGATCTTTTGAGTTTGCGTGTAATACTTTGGCTTCATATAAAGTAACACAATGTTAAGTAATTCTACGATTTTATTTTAGCATGTGTTATATATATATATATATATATATATAGAGAGAGAGAGAGAGAGAGAGAGAGAGAGAGAGAGAGAGAGTTAAATATTGCTTAGTTTCTTATTTGCTAGTGCAATGATTTTCTTTTAAATGTAAAAAATATTATATTATATTTTTTAATTTTAAAAAATTATTGTTTTTATTTTATTTTTAATATTTACTTTATGTTTTTGAATTTTTTACTTTACTTTTATTTTAGTTTTACCTAAAAATAAAAAGCTTGAATCTTCTACTAAGAAAAGGATTGAAAGTGGTACAGTGATACTTAAAAGTAGATTTAATTGCAATAAATTAGCATAAATACTATAATGAAGACCTTTTGCATAAAAACCATGAGAATGGAATGGTTTTTTATCCTTTAGATTAGGGAAATGATTTAGAGTATATATTTAATATATATATTCAACAAAAATATATTTAATTTTAAAAAATTCATATATTTAGAGTATCATTTCTTACAGTTATATCTAAATATATATACCAGATACAAATATTTTAAAAAAAAAAATTGAAGAGTCTTCGCATACTTTGAAAGACTCTTGATGGTTGAGGATAGAGCTGTGAGATTCATTGATCTTGGCTAATAAAAACAAATACAAATTGTTTATAGCCTTAAACTGTCACTCTGGTGTTTCACCAGCTAGTTCATTTTCATTTTAAAAGCTGTATAAATGTATTTCTTAAACATAAAGATCTTAGCCCCCAATACATAAATCTTTATGGTGATCTTCACCTTTTAGGCTTTCCTTCCCCATTCTCTGTTACAACTCCCAACTTCCCATTCCATCAAAAGGCGCATTTCTACCATATGTGCGCTAAAACTGGGAATAGCAGTTGCTGCAGTCAAATATGCTTCTCGGATTTCGAAGCTTAGCAAGCTAAAACATGAAAGAATAGCAGATTTATCTAGTTGATTTCAGAGAATGCCCCTGGATTGAACTTCTGGCACAATACTTCTACAGCTGCTTGAATTCTAGCCGGGTCCTGAAACCATATTAGTGAAGTATTAACATATATGTAAGTGGGGGAAATGGTGGAGTTCGAAGTTTAATGAAATGCTTTAATATCATCTCATTATATTCTCCTGTACCTTGCCCTCGAAGCTAATTACCAGAGGCCCTTGTCTGGATCTGCGGAAACAACCTTGACGTTGCACAAAAAGAGCAACATTTAGCACATAAATATCACATTTTCTGGGGAAAAAACTAAATGGTTGTTAATATCCTTACCAATGTAAAGGTCTGGAAATTCAAGACAAAGTTTTGATAGGGGCTGAGCAGTTTCTACCTGCATTTTGCCGAACACAATGATGTTAAAAGCAAAAGAATATCAATATCAAAAAGAAATCATATGAATCAACTCCAAAAGGATAGCACATTATAACTTAGAAAAGCGGCTTATTAATAACAGCACAAGATTTTAACACATACATCGGTTAGATTTGTTGTCAAGTGCTTTGATGAGTACGGTTCAGTTGGTACTAAGCAGCCATCAGAGCCGGTCAATTCGATCAGACAAACCCACTCCTTGTCCAGCTCAGTAGCGTTGGTTGCAGAAAGTACGATTACATTACGGCATTTGATCTACATGGAGGATCATTAGACAATTAATGATTCAGGTTCACGTTTTGTCTACCATATCATATGACATTCATTATGGCCAAGAAGCAATAATTGCAATAATATAATTTTCATAGTAAGGTTTTAGACAAGTACCAGCGGCACAGGCTGTTTTTCATGATGCAATAGTTCAGTGATCCCTTCAGGTAACAGCGCCATCTGGAGAAGAAAAAGCAATGATGAGATCACATTTGAAATATATATATATATATATATGCAAAGTAAACGACTAACAGCGGATTAAGGCAGAACTACGTCAAAATGAACTTTTCTTCTCAAATTGTGTTTCCTTATCTGAAAGCACTAGCCTAGAAAAGTATGGGATGTTGACGGATGTTTAAGTTTCCCATTTGAACAGCAGCAAATTTCCTTTGTTTTCAATTTACCAAAAAATAATCTCCCGATAGCAAAATAAAACTCTATGCATGGAGACAATATATTTGGTCTGCTGGATGTTGAAATGCCATCCTTAGATATAAATGCATGCACAATGAAATCTAGCAATATTTAAGGTGTAAATCAATCTTCAAAGTACTTTACCTCATTACGATCGCCAGTGCAGTGATCACCAATAAGATGCCTTAGAAATTCCTCAAACTCTTCATCAGGAGCCTATAAAAACAGGGTGACTTACAAAATTTAAATGATATTTTCTCACAGTTAAACCATATGGTTTCAATTGTCAAAAAAGCAGATTTAAGGCAAAATTCAGAAACTGAAAAAATAGATTGGTAAGCTCTACGGCACTAGCTGCTAATATAAAAAATTTCCTTCAAATAAAACCACGCACCAGGCGAACCCCAAATGCTTTCGCCACCCCTGCTAAAGAAACATCAGAATGCAATGGGCCAACACCTCCATACAAAAATACCTGCAATTATATATAAAGCATAGAGCATATTAAAAATCAACAATCCTTATTTGTTCGATCTCATCACCAGAAATAAGCACTAACAGCCCTTCAAACAACTGACAAGAGTTTACCATGTCACTTGTAGATTTACATCGTTCAACCTCTTCAGCCACAGAATCTACCTGGTTTAAAGAAAAGTACCCCAAAAAAAAAAAGACGGAACTGTAAGATACACTAAGTAGATAAAGATTGTACGGTTTTCCAAAAAGATCAACAAAAATTTTCTCATAAGGAACTAAAGCTTATTGTCAAATGTCAGTGTAGATCATAAATTGAGAGGCCTGCCCTATACGTTTAGGTTACAACATACTATTTCATTAAGTAAGCAAAGCCAGACAACATCGTATTTAACAGAGGAGAAAAATACAGATAGCAAACTCACATCACTCCTAACGACAGCAGTTTGCGATGTCAACCAACCTATGGAATGAAGCTTTCTGCACAATGAAGGTCCCAACTGATCCTCCACAGTGCCAAATCTGAGCTATGAAACAGATAAAAAGGGTACCATAGAATTTCAGCAATTGCAGTACATAGAGAAAAAGACCAAAAAAAAGGTCCAGAGAGGTGGAAATAAGGGGGAGTATCTACACTGTGCAGTCAACCTATCCCTATGTTACTTACTCAAACTCAGGTGTGAGTGTCAGACATAAGTATGTGTCCGACATAGGTATGTTCAATTTTTTCCAAGACTTCCACATATTTGGAGGATTTTATCCTCATATCCATATCCGGATATATATCTGACATGGGTACTTCAAGAAAAATGAAGAGTCAGAGCAAAGAGAAGTCACCCATTTGGCAAGTTTTAATATCTAGTAGTTGCAGTTCCTTTCCCTCTTTACTAACACCGAATCAACCACCACACCGACCTTCCCTTGAAAGAAAAGACTAAGAAGGACTTACAGAATCTCATCCCCCACACCAATTACCGAGGCAGTAAACATCCTGTTTTTATGTGAATTCACACTGTCTAGACCATTATTGACAGCAGGAGAACGAGAGCCATCCAGAAGAGAACTTTTTTTAACTCTCCCAGCCCTCTCTAGTCTTCCATCAGGAAGCAAATACGCAGGTTTAAAATTTTCTTTGTTGGAGGTGTTGCTGATGGAAAGCAATGCATTCGGCACTGTATCATATATGCTTCCAATTGAAGTATAACTGTAAAAATATAGATGCCAATCAAATATAGAATAGTTTGATAGTAACAAACATAGAGGAAACTAATTATAAGTTATATGTACACATCTTATATGTTTGCAGTTGAGGTCAAACCAGTAAAACTTATAAATATAATGAAATATATATATAAAAAAAAAAAAAGCGATAGAGCTGATATTTCACTTAAAATAGAAGAATCATTACCCTTGATCATAAAGACTGCAGTATGGAACCTTGCAGGTTAAGAGGAAAGCCCATACATCTCTGCCAAAAAGCCACAAACATCTCAAATTCATCCCACACCAAAAGTATGCAAAATGCAAAACATCACAAAATCACTCGCCCATCAATATAGAGAAAGTAAGAGTGACATAGTCTTACGCAACATTGCTCCATCTTTTCCACCCTTTTAGGTCTCATGGATTTTTTATGTCACAAAGAACATTTCAATTAAAAGCAACAAAGAGAATTTATTGAGAGACCTGTATGACCAGTCCAAGATAGGATTTATTCTCATGAAAGGTGGCCATCCTGGTGAACTAGGTGAGAATTGTTCTTGGCCTACCTGCAAGATTTTACAACGATATATACATGAAGTACAAGTTTTTTAACATATAGAATTGAAGTAACAGAATTTTAAAACGCGGAGCAATAGTAAATAAATAGGAAAATATGTAGCTGAGATATAATTGTATGATAAAAAATTACCGCAGTAGGATCACCAATTCGGACGCCAAGAAATATTGCTCTGATTGGTTTAGCCTTTAGCAAAGCCTCCAAACCAGATTTGAAATCTGTGCGGATAATATCCATTTGCAAGCCATAACTGGTCATTGAAAAAAACAGCTATGTGTCATAACACGTGAAATATACTGAAGTATAGAATGATGAATTGAAAAAAAGAAAGGAAAGGTTTTTCTTACGTCTTGGATGTATCATAGGTAAATGTATTTATTTCTGGGAACACCGAAGTGCTCTCAAAATATATTGTTCGAATTGGAAAATCTGTGAGAATCCCATTAGAACAACTTTGTTCTGCCCTATGCAAAAGATAGCCAGCCCTAAGAAGATGCAGCAAAACCTATAACATCAAAGGTTGCTGTCACTATCAATACAAGAAAACAGATTGATTACTCAAGAATGTACACTAAACTTACAGTAGAATCCTTTCCTCCATTGAAGCTGAAAGCAACCTCTTCAATACTGCAGAAGAAAAAAAATTCCAGAACTTACAAGCATCAACAAATTTACTAATAATGAATATAATAAACTATTTTCTAGTACAATGGCAAAAGCCTATAATCTTTATGCCAAACCCCCACTCCCCGACAACCAGAAAGCATTTAAAGCACACAGCCCCATAGAGCTTGTTGTTTTCTACCAATTTGGCATTATATAAACCATGCAGCAAATTTTAAAATGAGCAATATTCCATTTTGTAAACACCATTCAAGATTTCCAATTGTATGTTGGAATTTTTCACCAGCATAACGCATAAAAATTGTATAAATTTTTAATAAATCCCAAAGTTTCAGCTTACCGTTCCATCTGCATATCCAAAGTAAGAGTACTAAGAAAACCACAGCCAATGAACCAGTCTGTCTTTTCGGAATTTTCATTGCCTTAATATCATTACATTATTATATTTCTTTGTTTGCATGTGAAAGATAAGAGTGAATGCCAAGAAAATGATTACTAGTGAACTAAGAACTTATTTTTAAGATTGTATCTATCGTTCCAACTTTACAAAATTGCATCCGAAAAATATTAGAATGGAGAAAAATTAATATGCTAATAGCGTCCTTGCACCAGAGGTGGTCAGAAACTCCACATAAGTAAGCCAGTTATACCAATCCTACCACGCCCAATCCATCATCAACACTTTCCCTCCACTCGCACACATGCATGCTCATACACAAAAGGAATTTTATTTAAAAAAAACTGCACACATGCACGCTTGAAAGGAGGTTTTAAAAAAAAAAAAAAAGCAATCATATTCATATCTCAGTTGCAATTTCATAACACTAATACTTGCAGCAAGTACATTAAAAACATCTTAGAAGGACAGCAACAAACCAGACAGATATCAATAACTAGCACGCATTGAGAAGCAACACGTGAAACCGCCATTCATTCAGATCTCATCAAAACTAACCAAAATTTCAAAGCACCTGTATATGAATCTTTGCATTTGTCCTCTATGGGAATGTTATGAAATAAAAAATGCGCTCACCTATGCCATATTGCATCACCAACAACTCACAATTAAATCCTAATATGAAGACAAAAATGAATAAATCTTCTGGAGTCTAATATGAAGATCAAAATGAATAAATCTCCTGGAGTTTAACATTAAACGCATTCCTAATTACTAAAAAGTCAAATATATTCGATCAAAACGTTAAACCCATGCAGCTATTGCAAACATCCAAAAGAAGATAACTTCTACTGGCATAGGACAAAGACATACATTGATGATAATTTCAATAATTTGCTTGCTAGAAAATGTAGGATAACATGATTCATAAAGTTTCCACCACCTAAGACCAGAGAACAAAAAAAGAACCTCCCAATTCTTGGCTCAGTTTAAACATGGTCAACAAGTTTTTTCCTCCACAAGACAAAAACAAATAATATTCAACATTAAACAATTTCCTGCCCCTTAACGCCTCAATTTCTATAGACAACCAAATAGAGGAGTCAATCAAATCCCTTTGTGTTAGAGAATTCAGAACCAGGTTAAACAGAAAATTCAACGAATCACAAAGCTAGAAACTTAACAAAGAATCAAGTAAATCCAGAACCAGAAAAAAAAAATGAAGAACTTACGAGTAAAGAGCAAGAGCTCTTTTAATAACATAGATGGCGTTATTGTACTTGGTCTTAAGCCTCCTATCATCACTTTCTCTGATTGCGTTATCGATCTCCATATCTACACCGCCACATCAAAAATGAATCTTTTCTAAGCAAATGGGACTTCATAAAAACTTAAACAGAATTACTAATCTCCAAGCAAAAAGGTCTATATATATTGAATCATTTGCAAATTAAGCGAGAGGGTATCCACCAGATTGCCTAACGTTTTGCCCTTTTTTGGTAAAATATCTTAAAAATTGAAAACTTCACCTTTTAAAGGAAAGGACCTTCTTTGGACTTCGAAGCTAAAAGAAAGCTCTAAGAACAAATAAAGATTCCTCCTTTCCTCTTCCTTTTGCCTTCTTCCTTAATGGGTTTTTGTTAGAATAAAAAAACAAAACAAGAAAAAATTGAAGAGATATGTTGATCTTCGTTGAAAAAGCAAAGGGATGGGATTTTTTTTAGACACCACAAGTTGTTTATCTAAGAGGGTTTTCTAGTTGAAATTCATTTGTTTGCATTGACATTTTGTTATAAAATGCAAAAAC
This sequence comes from Adansonia gregorii, assembly GCA_038382025.1. Taxonomy (NCBI): domain Eukaryota; kingdom Viridiplantae; phylum Streptophyta; class Magnoliopsida; order Malvales; family Malvaceae; genus Adansonia; species Adansonia gregorii. Next base: position 253,906 of record JBBYHO010000013.1, read on the forward strand.
AAAAATGATAAAAAAATACTAATAAACTGCAAAAATAAAAAGGGAACAAAATAAATTATTTTAAACTGAAAAAAGGGTTTCAACTCGAAACTGAATTTGGTGATTGTGGTTTTGGCATTGAGTGTTTTTGATAAGTAGTAATAAGAATTAGAAGAATTCTTAAAAACAATGCGCCCAAAAGTTACTGGAATAATAATAGTGACACAGAAGAATATGCTTCGTTAATATATGGAAAGTAATAATGTTACCAAAACGTGTTTGATCAACTTGTTTGAGCAAATTAATCAAAATCAGCATTGCTTTTGAATTTTAACAATTATAATATTTTTTTATGACTTATTAATAATAATATTTTCGAACTCAGTCTAATTTAATTATAAAAAAATAATATAAATATTAAAGATTAAAATATTTTTTTCCTCTATTTTCTTAGGTTTTTTTTTAATATTCCAAAATTATGTCTTTGTCAACACCTAATTCTCTTATTTTTTATATATTAAAATTAGGGTTTTGTATTTTTTGATATTATAAATTATGGTACAATAATTTTATTAAAAAAATTAAAATTTTGATATTAAAAATCACAATCCTATTTTGTTTTCTCCCCTAGTTTGCTTGTTTTGTTTAGACTTCTTCAACCTTTTAAATGGACCTTGACTTTGAATGCCCCCACCCTTCAACCCATTCTAAATTCAACCCTACGTTCGCATGTCGTCCTTGAATTTTCGTTAAGCCTCCTTTAGTCTTTTCTATTGTCTATGTGTACGCGTCATCCAAATTCATAAGCTGAATGTGAGATGTATAAAGTTTTTTTCGTATTTTTTAAAATCATACTCATGCATAAATATATGCTGAATATGAATATTTTAAAAAATAAAAAATTTGAAAAATATAAATTCTGATAACCCAATCCTTAAACCGTTTTCATCTGTTGGGAATTGTCAACTGGGGAAAGAACAAGGTTAATTGATTCCATGAATTTGTGCTGTGAATTTGTCACTAATTCGTTCATTTTAAATGCTTTTGCTGAAACAAATGGAAAAGTGTAAAACAGATGAAATTGTTAGGATTAAGTGCATTGTATTTGTGATTAAGTAGACCTATTCCTACAAAATTTAACATATAAACATGTACAAGCAATCCGAGAAAATTTTGTTAATTTTCTTAGAACAACATGCTGGTTGAGTAAAATTAACCTCTGGGTACCGAAAGAATCACACTTAACATGGTCCCAACATTTCCACTAGGTTAGATGCAGTTCATCCATCGTTGTTCCCTTATGTAAACACCAGACTTTTTTCTTTTTAATGAAAAACAAGGATAACAATTTCTTGTGGTGAACATGAATCCTCCAATAAGGGAAATAAGTGGACAGCTTTTCATCCATTCTCTAAAACTACAGTTTGGAACAACTTACTTCTGAAGAGAATGAGCAACCAAGTTGCATAACATGGCTAGAAAGTTCAGCAAATAAATCTTGAAAATGGCGGTCAAATCTCATCCAGAAGATTAGTTGGATAAACTCAGTCGACAGTTCAATTCGTGAATCATAACTGCTGCATCACTCCTGAGAAGCTATGTTCAATGAATTTCAATGCTAGCCATAAGCTTGCAAAGTTTGCCAGATAGTCACTGCATCCATGACTGCAACTCAGTCTAACATCTCAACCTCTGATCAAGACTTGCCATCGAACTACCGTTCTTATCTTGAAAGCAAAACAGAGAGAGCTGTGTAATAATTCAGTAGCACAAAACCAATGGAGCATGCAACCTCAATCAATCAGATTACCTCATGTGAAGCACCATCACATACTGCAATTTCTGATCACCAAAAATCCTTACAAGAGCAAGATCCGTTCTTAAAATGGTGGAACCTGATGGCATCCCTAACAATGATTTCTCGACTATAAATTTTAGATAGAAGCTTAAAGGCCGAGTGGCAGTCTCCACAAACTCGAAGGTTCTTCATTATTCTTATAGTTTCTCCGGGGCTGGAGTTGACTAACCCAAATGCCAATGCCAATTTCTCACTGTGATAAGAGATAACAGTTTCCTTCTCTTCTTCATCTATATCAAACACTACTTGTGCTGTATTGGGAACATACCCAACAGATTTAAGACGCATTGCCATATCCTGGAGCATGGATTCGATCCCTTTGTCTTGCAAATGAGACTTGTCACTAGCCAAAAACCGATGAAGAGTTCCCTGCAACTCGGTATAGCTCCACCCAGGAGGCTTCTGGATGCCTCTATCTTCCATCACCTTCCTCACTCGCCCAGCTTGTTCCCATTTGTTGGTATTGGCAAGCATGTTGGACAACAAAACATAATGAGCTCCATGATCAGGCTCCAGTTCAATAAGTTTTTGGACAGCAACTTCACCAATCTTAACATTTCCGTGGAGTTTACAAGCACCCAATAAAGCTCTCCATATTACTGAGTTCGCCTCAAATGGCATATTTTGAATTAAATCATAAGCCTCATCCAAGCAACCATCTCTGCCAAGGAGGTCAACCATACAACCATAATGTTCCTTATGTGGTTTAACACCATAGACATTTGACATTAATCTAAATAACTCTTTCCCCTCGTCAATTAGCCCGCTGTGGCTGCAAGCAGATAAAACTGCCACAAAGGTAATGTGATCTGCTCTGAGCCCTATAGATTCCATTTCCCTAAAAACAGCTAAAGCGGACTCACCAAGCCCATGCTGAGCCAGACCAGAGATCATGGAATTGAAAAGTGAAACGGTCCTTAAACCCTTTGGAATCCTATGAAACACACATAAAGCAGAATCTATCTTTCCACATTTTGAGTACATATCTATTAATGCAGTTGAAAGAAAAATATTTTGGCTGCATAACTCACCCTCAATGTACCTACTATGAAGTCTCTCACCTAAACTAAGAGCTCCAAGTCTGGCGCAGACAGAAAGAACAGCAGCCATAGTAACTTCATCAGGTCTTATTCCCAAACCTTCCATCTGCACAAAAAGTTCCAATGCTTCACTATACTGGCCAGACTGAGAGTAACCACTAATCATAGCCGTCCAACAAATCAGATCCCGTTGGTCCATCAAATCAAACACTCTTCTAGCAGCCTCAGTTTCACCACGTCGAGCATATCCCGATACCATGGAACTCCAAGCTGCAGTACTTTTGCTAGTTGCCATTGAGCCAAACACCCTCTCAGCCAAATCCATCAACCCACATTTTGCATACATATCAAGAATAGCAGTCTTGAGCAAGACATTAGAGTCAAAACAACTTAGGTTCCTGTAAACAAAACCATGAATCTCTTCGCCAATCCTATAATCATTCAATGATGAAAAAGCAGACAACAATGCAACAAAAGTGAACTCATCAGGCGTAATACCAAAATCTTGCATTTTCCTAAATAGACTCAGAGCTGGCCCTGGTTGTTCCACTAAAGCGTACCCATTTATCATGGTATTATAAGAAACAAGGTCTCTAACAAGACTTCCTTCAAATATAATCTGGGCATCACTCAACCGTTTGAAAACCGAGTAAAACTGCATCAAAGTATTCCTTACAAAAAGATCCAAGTCAAACCCAAATTTTATTATATGACAGTGAACTTGAATCCCTGGTTTAATGGTTGATAGTTTTGCACAAGAATTAATTAAAAATGGGAACGTAAAGTTGTTTGGAGATCGGTTCGCTTGGTGGAGCATGGATGAGTAGAAGACAAGTGCTTTTTCAGGGAATTCACTATGGGAAAAGCCTCTTATCATGGTGTTATATATGAACTGATTTGGATGTTCAATTTGACAGAAGAGAATCTGAGAGTACTTAAGACCATCTTTGGAACCCAATAAGGCAAAGAAAGAGATGAGTCTGCTGATGGGGAAGACGTGGTGTTGAAAGCCATTGAGGATTATTTGGGCATGTACCTGAAACGCTTGTTTGAGGGTTTTACATGATTCTAACAAAGGCAACAGTGTTGAGATTTCCAAAGGTAGCATTTTCATTGCGCCAAAATACCAGTACACTATCCAACTCTCAATTGTTCTGACAGGCAACAAATCTAGATCATCAATCAAAATTGAAATTTTCATTTTACCCCCACGTGTTTATAATAGAAGGCTCCGATTATCAAGTTCGAGCTGGAAGTTGCCTAGGCTTCGTTTCATTTTGGTGTCAGGTAGAAGTTCATTACCGGCGAAAACAGTGTGCCCCAGTGGGCTTTGCTTGAATCTTTGCTTCAATTTGTTCTCCCCACATTTTGCAGGTTTTTAAATGGATATTGGTTCAGCAGTCAACCCGAAAAAAGATTCAAAGTCGCTAGCTGTTGATGCTCATGGACAGTCCATTTGTCCAGGGACCATGGTTTCGGAGGCCCATTCTATTGGTCTAGTTAGCTGTTGATGCTAGCTGATGCTCGTTGTTCACTCTTACGTGTCGACGTCGTCAGGTTTAAATTTTTTTAAATTTTTATTAAATTTGAATTAATTGAGTTTCAACGATTTTAAAAATTTATTTTAATATTTTTAATATTATTAAAATATTATTTTTATTAATATTTAAATATTTTTATAATTTTTTAAATAAAAAATTTTTATTATTAAATAATAATTTAAATTGAATTGATTTAAATTTATAAATATTTATTTAAATTTATTTTGGATTGCATCTATCCGGTAGTCCTTGAAGAGGTTTACATTTGAGGCCTTAACTACTTATAGCAAAACAAATAAATAATTGGCTTATATTCATGATTTATTTAGTCATTTTTTATTTTTAAGTAAGAAAGAAGATTTTGTTTTTAAGTATTTTTTTTTTAAGAAAAAAAATTATAATTTAAAAATAAAAAAAATTATAAATATTAAAATTTAAAATCTAAATTTATTAAATATTAATTATTTATATGAATCAATTTAATTAATTTTTTTATTAAATCATAAAAATAAATATAAGAAGATTAGACCAATATATGGGCTAAAAATCCCCAAGTGTCGTTAAACTCTTCACCAGATTGATTTTAATAACATTCATGTCTAATCAAGAACAAGATAAATCCAACATAATCGTATCACTCAATCAATTTTGACGATTAATATTGGGATAACCTATGACTTTTGCTTCGTCTTAGTCGATCTGCACCCAGAGAAAAAAAAAAAAACTCCTTTAAATTACCCCAAAAAAATGCCCCAAGTTTCTACTCATATTAGAGGCTTTTCCTCAATGCCAGATTTCAACTAAAAAATCCACCACCTCCTGCATTTTCACCATACCTAAATGGCAAATCAAAATTTTCCCAAAATTGAAAGTTGATGGAAGATATTCTGAAACACTGACAGCTTATGGGATTGCCTGTTGAAAAATATTCAGTCAAACAAAGCAAATCCTCATAGGTTGTGGTCCAGCTGCAAAAGGAGATAACCAAGGTTAGGTATTATAGGGATGCTTAAAGTTCATGGTTCATTATGAGATTTTGAGATATATGCCCGGGAATAGGAAAAAGCTTGTAAATACTGATATTTGAACTCTCAATTTATTGGAGACCATATCTTAAAATGTGGCTATTTCGAAACAAGAATCAGTGCCAGTGACTGACTGACAGCCCATATAAACTTGATGGTAAAAAAAAATGAAAGCATTGATATATGTCTGAATGTTGAATCTCATTTTCTTCACTATGGATTCGTTGGAAACAAACTTTGATTTTTTGCATCTCATGCCTGGCCAGTAAATTTGGTACTCAGACTGATACATTTGTTCTTTCAGTTTTGCCCATATATCAGTATCAGATTTATAAATATGGTGCAATGATTTTTCTTTTCTTTTTACCAATTTTTCATGGCTGAGAGCTGAACCAAAACCACTAGCTTAGCTGTACATGTTTCTCAATCTAAAAGAACCAGATTTGCTTCAAGCAAAATGTGGGGTCTGATTTGAGAGATTTTGCAAATCCCAAAGATTCATATTTCAGTGTTTGCAGACTGAGACTGATCACTCTTCATGCTATTTGTCTGAGGCAATTGATCCAAGTGAATGCTTTATCCGGGGCTACTAAACATTATCCCATGGTGTAGCTTAGAAGTTTAGATATGTAGACGCGTTACTTCTCACTCCGTCAAATTCTCTTCTCATCAGCTTTCCTCTGAAACTTATTGACTTAAGTGTTAAAGCACGTCTTGAATGTCATCTTACATCTCCTGTTTCAGGAATCTCAACAACCTTTATATGACGGTCTAGCAACTTACTCAATCGCCACCAAAAAACATCAACAACCATGGCCTTCTCTCGTCACCAGTACTGAAACGGCCAACAAAACTAACTAGCCATTGCATTGCATACGGGACCTGACCCCCACACCCCACCTGACTTTGTTTTGGATTATCTTGCAATCAGAAAAAATATGGCAGATGAAACTAATACTCTGCTTCTTGTCAACAATCGTATGATCTGTTGGTAAAATCCGAATTCATAGTTCCAAACTTTAATCCCCCAGAATCTCAATAATTTAAAAAAAAAAAAAACGCGCTCTTCAGAAAAGCAGTGAATGGCAAGTTATTAGAATGGACAGAATCAAGCAATATGTAGTGTAATAACAGCCTGAAGAGTTGAGGATTAAGGGCAAAATATCCTAAATGGAAGTTGGGGCCTGAAGTTTAGTTTTAGTGCTTGAAAAATTAATGTACAAAATGTTAATTAAGATCCGTTTGGCCCTTATTTGTACGTTTATGTACCCTACCTTGTTTTGCATATTACCTCAACCCTGCCTAAAAGGGCAAAGGGGTCCTAAGGCACTTATGGTCACTTAAAGGACACTCGCTCCTTATCCTCAAGCATAGGATTTCAGGCAATCGAAGATTTCGTACCCAAAAAGGAAAGAAACAGTCGTGAGTGAATGAGTGAGTGAGTCCTAGCTAGTTATAATGAACCAACCTTCATTCTATGTATCACGCCATAAATCTTTGTCTTTTTTTTTTCTGATACATAATTCAAGTTCTCTCCTGGAAGCAACTTTAAATTTGCCAAAAGGAAAACAAAAGAAGTAAAAGAAATGTCGGTTGAGGCAACTCTTCTTCTTCTTTTTCAATTGTTGAGGATCGTTGAGGTCGCCTCTGGTCCTGCAACACAAAGAGAGTCAGAAGGGTGCCGGAGTTGGTACTCCGGGGGCCCACTCCGATGGTTA
>JBBYHO010000013.1:263040-273653 GCA_038382025.1 Adansonia gregorii
TTTTCTTTTCTAATTCAAGCTATTTTAAATTTTATATGTGAAGATCCTTTAGATTCACTTGAAATTGTTTGATGTTACTCATAATTGCAATAAAATTTTATCTTATGAAAAAAAAGTTTTGAAAATAATTTTTATATATTTTTATATTTTCTTATGAAAAATAATTCAATCAAAAATGAATTTTACATAAAAAAAGATATCCGTTTTTTCTAGATATCATCTCGTGATTTAGAAAAATATTAGACATTTTTTTGTAAACTGAGGCAAAATAAAAAGGATTGATCCCTTAAATATATGGATTGATACCCTATATAGAAATGTTGAAGCAAAAGAGAAAAGGATCAATCTCTTAAATATAGAGAATTGATTTTGTTTTTGTCTTTGCTTAGATATCTTCATCCGTTTTATAATCTGAGATTAATTATATTTAAGAATCTATGGCTATCATTTCAAGGATGTGCGTATTGAACTCGAATTTTATTCTCCTCCATGGACATGAGTACATCTTATTACTCATACTACACCAATTTAGGTAGAGATCGATCTTCTAAAAATAAAAACTAAAATAAAACAAAAATGGATGGATCCTTTAAGTTTATGACTCAATCCTTTTATATCAATACGAATTTTTCAGAAAAAAATCAAATAACAAAATTTATTTTTATAAAATAATTCAAACAACAAAAATTATTGATTATAACTTTCTAAAAAATCAAATATTAAATTAATTAAATATCACTTTTGAAAAATAATTATATAAATTAATTAAGTTAAATTCGAGTTCATTTGTAATTTATACTGGCCATATATCTGTTGAGGCCAATGGTCCACCAAATCAAAATAATTTGATTAGTAAAGATGCATATAATAAATAAAGAGAAAAAGCCAAATTAAATGGCTTTGATACATAACGAAGTCTTTGCATCCACGTAAGATAACCAAATTTATATATTGCTAAAAAATCTGAGCTTTTGTTTATAATATCTCATTTTTATGATCCCGTATGGGCACATAAACATCATGCAGTTACATATAAAAATAGATACAACCATGACTTCTTTGGACCATCATTCTTTGTATTAAAATTTTGTTTTTGTGATTTTTTTTGAGTTGAAGTCCACGAGTTTTCGTTACTCTTTTTGTGTTTAATTTTAGTTTTGAGTTTGAATTTTAAAATATATTGTTGTAATTAAAATATTTATTTATTTTTTAAATTCTTAATCTATTAATAACTTATAGTTTTTATTTAATTAATTAATATGAAAAAAATATTACGCATCTAAATTCACTGAAACTCACAACTTTAAAAAATTTGTTAATAATATCATATCAATTAAGTTAGTACTCAATTAACTAAGGTATTTGTTCTTAAATAATCAGAGGGACATGTTAATTTATATTATGAGATTGTGGCTAAATTTTAAACCATGATCACCTTATGATTAAAAAGAGATAAAAATATATTTAACATATTTTTTTTTACGTGTCAATCAAATAAATGATTAATAAATTTTTATATGGGTTAAAATGGTGAGTTAAAGTTCTGATAGGTAATAAAAAAATCAGATAAAAATATTAAAGAAATGGTTGCCAAAATCGAACTTGTGAACTTTAATGCTATATCAAAAATCGAGTGAGAAATTATCTTAAAAGTTTAACAAAAAACATTATAGGAGAATCAGAAAACAGTGTCCTTATCAAGCACTTGAGGCATATAAAAGTAGTCGGTGGTTTTTCATTGACAGGGAAATATAATAACACGAGGAATAGCTGGAAAATGACAATTCTACTGGACAAGATGGCTGAGTGCCATCTGATTTATTTATTTATTTATTTATTTTGGATTGTAGCAAATTACAGATTCATTACGGATAAGTATATTTAGCGGAAATTTGTATCAGAAATTCAGCAATAATAGTATCTGAATTATCAATCAATAATAACAAGTATAATCAACATCAAACATAAGCCTCTGCTCGGGAACGTGGCTGATGACCCACTCCGCTTAAAGTTCAGAGGCTCAGAAAAGCACCATTACTCACATTTTTATTCACAAAATTAATTGAAAATTTTAATAATTTAATTTAATTAATTGATATTATTATTTTGATATTTAAATTTTAATATTTATAATAATTATTTTTTGATTAAAATTTTTTTGTATAAAAAAATAGTGGACTGAAAATCAGAATGTGACCCACGTCCAAAACCTCCATAGCCAACGGCTGCCGGCTAAAAGAGAGGAATGGTTAAAAAAAAAAAAGCCATTTGGGTTAACGTAACAATGTGTCTATCTGTATAGATTTGATAATCTTAGATACGATATCAAAATATAATATGTATGCGATATGATTTTTCTGGTGATCCATGTACAATTGTGAGTTATGAATATAAACTTTATAAATATAAATTTTACAAAATTGAAATTAAATGAGATCACATAAGATATCATTCAATTAGATACTAATAAAAAAAAATTATCCAGACTTTCCACCTCTGGTGATGTTATAGTTGATGGATCTTGAATGAAATGTTAGTATCGCAAAGATTAAATTTAGTTATTTTTTTAGCTATTAAACTTTATTTGATTTTTATAAATATATTTTTATTTTATAAATAGATGGCTTGGTGGAAAGTGTGTATGAGACTAGCTTTAGTAGACAAATGTTTGAAATTTAGATTTTGGAGTTTGAACTTCTATTTTGTTTCTTGGTACATTTGTATTGTGTTTATGTAATTAGTGTAGGAATTGGATAGTGTTTATATTCTATATTTTTATAGCTTTTAATGGTGTAAATCATAATTTATATTTGTGTAATTTATGTTTCAATTGTGTTTTCGTATTATTCATGTCTTCATCGTGTTTTTTGTGTATTAATCAAGTTATTCATGTCATTATCATGCCGTGTTTATTAAACGTAAACGGATCAAGTTTAATCGTGTTATGTCATATAAACATAAACGAATTAATTTTAATCGTGTCATATCATTTTAAATTTAAATGATTGATTTTAAACGTGTTGATCACGGCATATCGCATGTAATATAAATAAAAATCATACAATATTTGTGTTTCAAAATTTAAAACAATTAATCAATCTTATCATATTCGTGTATTAAATAATCATATCATGTTAAAAATAAGACATGATACAGAAACATAATATGATGATAAGAATTGCTAGTTTGTGTGTGTGTGTGTGTATATATATATATATATATATCAATATATATATATATATGTATATAAGTTGGCTCTAAAGGTTGAGAGACATATTCATGAAGCTCGGAGACATTAAAAAAATTGTAAGATACCCATCAACCCATTCTGCATCTGATCCTCTTTTCCTAGCTCTTTTCCCAACCGTGACCATGTAAAAGCCAAGCTAACAGGTTTTCTCATAAATAATGGGAAGGAAAGTAGCTGTGAGTGGGGAAAACAAAAACAACTTTATATGTACTTTTTACTTTCTACTAGCAAAACAACAGCTTTTGTAAAAATTTAAATTGCTGATAAGTTTTCAATTACATCATAGTAATTATCGCAATTGCAAATGTAGTACTATCATGGTCAATGTAAAATAACAAAAATAATGATCATAAATAACATCACGTCACATTTACCTTTGCAATGATATGTCACCCTTAAACTTATTTATGAGATCTGTTTGAGTTTTGAGCCCTCTTTACCCTTTCATCCGCTTCTTCATTAGCTCTTTCCTGTTGGGACCCATTAATTGTCTTTTACATATATATATATATATAATATATGCATATGTATCAAACAATACTCTTACTTCGTGTAAACCTTGCCCAAGTGCTTTCTCTCTCTCTCACAAGTGACACCCCAAGCAGTAGCATTTACACGCTCTCAAATCATTCTAAGTTTCCCCTATTGAGTTTCTTTAATCTCATCTTTTGCTTTCCCCCTTCATTCTATCATGGCTGCCATCTTTTTTTCACTTCTTCTCCTTCTTTTATTTCCTTCAACCAATGCCGACTGGCCACCTTCTCCTGGCTACTGGCCAAGCTCTAAATTTAGGCCTGTCAGCTTTTATAAAGGGTTTAGGAATCTTTGGGGTCCTGCCCATCAAAGTGTAAACCAAAATGCATTAACAATCTGGCTTGACAGAACTTCAGGTCTTTACTTATTAGTAGTATTAGCTTATATTTATCAACACCCTTCCCTTCTTCTGATTCTGGTTTTTTCTTTTTTAAGTTTTTATATGGCGTGGACATTCAATCTGACCTTTTTTTTTTTTTCCTTGTTTTTGGTTTAATTAACAGGAAGCGGATTCAAGTCAGTTCGTCCTTTCCGATCTGGTTACTTTGGAGCCTCCATTAAAGTCCAACCTGGTTACACTGCAGGGGTCATAACAGCTTTCTATGTGAGAATTTGAAACTAACCCATAATTTCTCACTACATTTCTTTTTTTTCTTAATGCAATGTTTGTAATTCAATAAGATCATTAACGTTATGCCCTGATGTAAAAGCTTCTCGAAAACTATATGATAATTATCAATGGCAGCTATCAAACAATGAAGCTCATCCAGGGTTCCATGATGAAGTGGACATTGAGTTCCTTGGAACCACATTTGGGAAGCCTTATACTTTGCAGACCAATGTTTATATCAGAGGGAGTGGAGATGGGAAAATCATTGGCAGGGAAATGAAGTTTCATCTTTGGTTTGATCCAACCGAGGACTTTCACCACTATGCCATCCTTTGGAGCCCTAAGGAGATCATGCAAGTAAAATCAAGAAACCACCCAATGCTGAAAAATCTTAGTTATGGACCTTATGGTCAAATTCTACAATGAATTAATGTTAAAATAAGGATGATTGCAAGCCATATTATTATATAATAACTGCCTTGGGAATTGTTGTTCGGGTTGCGGGGAGGATGTAGACTTGTCCCTATTGGCTCTAGAGTATTGGTGCTTTTTCAGTTTTAATAATTTAGAACTTGAATAGTGGACATTTTTGGTGATTTTGCTTTCTCAAAATGCTCAGGCAGAAAATTATGGAGATTATATTAATTCTTCTATAAATATTAATAATTGGTACAATGCTTTTGAAAGGGGCATTATCAATGCAAAAAAGCAGATCTCATGCATGACATAGATTTCCTATAAATTGCAATGATTTATTTGAAGTAGGTAAAGAAAGTAAGACCTGATAGAAAACACATCAATTATACTCGTGTTATTTAGATCATATTTAAATATTTATCGAATGTAAATTTTTTTTAAAAAAATAAAAAGTTCATAAAACATAAGTGATATTAATAGTGTATTTATTTGTAATAAAGTTTATTTTTTTACCTGCATAAAACGTCTGAATGTACTCTATTTATTGATTTATTTGATATTTATATCAGATTCCTAGTGGATGATGTGCCCATAAGGAGGTATCCAAGGAAAAGTGCTGCAACATTTCCTCTAAGGCCAATGTGGGTGTATGGTTCAATATGGGATGCCTCATCATGGGCAACTGAAGATGGAAAGTACAAAGCTGACTACAAATACCAACCCTTTGTTGCAAAGTACACCAATTTCAAAGCAGGCGGTTGCACCGCCTATGAGCCGGCTTGGTGCCGCCCAGTTTCCGCCTCACCTTTCCGGTCCGGCGGGCTAACAAGGCAACAACATAGAGCAATGAGATGGGTTCAAAGATACCATATGGTCTATAACTATTGCAGGGACCCCAAGAGGAACCATGCCTTAACCCCAGAGTGTCGGAGCCAGTGGAGAAAACCTTAAATAACATGAGTTCACTCAAATTTTTACATTCTCTTGTGAAAGAATTTTACCTTTTTGTCCACTTGTTTTGTTGGTGTCTTAAAATGGATCCCACTTGCCAACAATTTTCCTTTTATTTATTTTGAATATTATAAAAAATTTGATTGAATTTTCAGTGGCTGAAAATGAGTGAGTGCCACGAAAGTTGGGTCACTTCTTGGAGCATACATGAAATAATAGTCCATCAAAAAGTGACCATGCTTAGAATATGGTGATCATTAATTCATTATAGGCGCAAATCCCGAGAATCATTCAATGAGTCATGCGGTATCCAACAAGTTTATATATAAATTTCCGTAAAAATTAGTGCTGGCACCAGTACGGATGCAGGCACCAGTAATGGTGCAGGCACCTGAGAGAAGGCAGTAAAAACTTGTGAATCAACAGTGAAAAGTTACGGATACCCAAACCCAAGTCGAATTCAATTTGGCCATGTTTTAAGCTGGCTTTTTCATTTTTTGTTTTCTCTAGTGATCCATTTCCTTGGACCGACTCCAGACTCCAGTGTTTGTTTTCTGCAAAATTGTAACTCCCAAAAGCACCAATGTCATAGTTTTGCCTTGTCTTATATTTACAGTAAGCTTCAAATTCAATACCTGGAAGGCTGATAATTGTTGTCATTCTTTTGCTTTACTATAAGACGTATTAGGCCTTTTGTCAAGGCTCCTGGCAGCTCTATTTTTCCTTCGGATTAATCTCGATCGATGAAGATGGAAGGATAAAGATCCATCCTAGCAATTGTTTTTATGGGATTTGAGCATTTGATTTAATGAAATTTTCAGCTCACTTTCTAATCAAGAAAGGTGGCCACCCAGCAGCCTAGCAAAGTACCATAAAAGAAGCCTGATACTAACACTAAAATGGACTTAAAAAAAAAGAATACATTGTCTAGATTATGACCATTAGAGATGTTTCGTCCAACATTAATTCAAAAAGAAATACCAAACGAAGGCTAAATGGAAGCTTATGAAACAAATGGCGTCGTTATTAAGGAGCTTCACAACTCCTTCAAAGTTTAAAATGGACAAAAAATATGCATTTGTAATGTTAATATAGTCGGAAAAAAAAAGAAGAAAATGCCAAAATAATTGCACAAATTGAGCACATTCGATTTTTAGCAACTGTATATATATCAAGATTGTTACTATATATATATATATATATATATAATCATATACATATATACACTCTTCGGAAGGCTCCATTTATCTAAACAATCTGGTAGATGTGTTTTATAAGAATAATATATATATATATATATATATATACACACACACACACACACACAAAAGCAAGTAGAGCTGCTGAGAAGAAAGAATGCCCAACAGCTCAAAATGATTAAAAATATAAAAAAAAAATGCAATTAGAAAAGCGACTGCAAAATTTGAGGTCAAGCCTTACCATTCATGAACATGTAAAACCATGTGGGTCGGTCCATCACCCTCTTGGAACGTTCATAAACGTGCAATCATATCAAAGGCAGTCGAAAAAGTAATATCAACCAAAATTATAATCCGTGTACGTCATATTTCGTGCTTTTGTTTTTCTTTTAAGGGTGTAAAAATTTAATAATAATTTTAGAAACATAAAATGGACTCAAAATCTTGAATTATAAACATTTAAAAAGAGGTAAATCCCTTAAATCATATTTACATTATTTGGATGATTTCAATTTATGAGTGTGTGTGAAAATTCCACAAAATATTATGCAGTAAGTTGCTTTTAATTGCGCCAAAATTAATTTGGCTCTAAACGAACGGATTTCTTCTACCCCTTTTTTTGGGGGGTGGGCTATATTTGGGTTCGTGTCCTGATCCGACCCGCCAATCGGATCCAACTAATGGAATGCTATAAAACCACAGAAGAAACGGTTAAAAATCACATCTGAATTTCGAAGAGCGTAAAAAGAAAAAAGGATCAAGAACTTTCCAAAGAGGAAAATCGAAAGATGGTAGATCTTAACAATCTATTTCAAATTCAATTCATTTACTTTATAATTCTACGATCCAAATTATAATTCTATTTTTTTTTTTCAGGTGTGTATAGCTTGCCTATTGCCACTCTTCCTCGTCCCGATCGTCAATATTTTGCCTCTCCTCTTTGATTTGATCATGGTAAAATTATTTAATTCTTGAATCATCACTATTTCCTATTCGATTAATTTACCTTCGAATTTGATAAATTCCTCTTCTTTTTTTTTTTTTGGTTTGGTTCAGGGTAAAATTTACCGGCTTTTTGGATGGGAATATCGTAAACCGGAGAGGGCACCGCCGGCGTGTCCGTATAAACCGGCTGCAGAAAAGGAAAACAATAGTAAAGTGAGTGATTGGGTAATTGCCTGCTTAAATTAAGTTTTTTGCTTTTTGCTTATTTTTATTGAATTATTGATCCAAAGTTTTGCTTTAACGTTAATTTCGGTTTATTATTAATGCGGAATTATTATAACTTAATGGAGGAAAACTTTGGTGGTTGAGGTGCTTGTTAGGGTTCGTTTTAGTGCTATTTAAAGATGCCAATTATTTTGTGCAAGATATATAAGTGAATGATAAAATCTTCAAAAACGTGGTTTAGTGTTACGCAAAATAATAATGCGCATAAGTATAATCTTTTTTTTTTCTTTTTGCAATTGTGTGGAAGAATTTCCGATATGGAAACTAATGGACTGACCTAGAAGTTCGATGCCTAATCCGTCTTTAGTGTTATAGCTTTTATTTTGAAGAAGGCATTCCTTCAATAAGTTTTAGACTTTTAGGAATTGTATTTGCTGTTGAGATGAGGATCAAGCTTTTGTGCTCTCGAGTTCAGAAGTTTAAGCCCGTTTGCTTGCTAGCTAGCCTGTTACCTTATGGTTTTACGAGTTTGAAGGGACAACGGTGCTGCGGATATGAGGATGGAGAGGATAGGGGAAAGGGTAGGAAAATTTATGTCTCCCCTTATTTGGTCAGAGTGGAAAAGAGTTGAGACGGTAAAGAACTTTTACTTCTAGTGCAAGGGAGAAGTGATAAGTTAACTGATTCTAATTTTGTTATTTATCTCTTTTTCTTTATTGCATGAAAGCCTTACGCCCTTACCTATAGATGCAAAATTGGGAATACAATCTGATTTTGGAAATTGTTTAAGCCTCTATCCTTCCCTTCTTAACCCATATATCCCGAATTGAGAGAAATCAAAGTAGCCTTGGAGGATTGAGAAGAACAATCTGATAGTAGATCTGTTTACAATGAAATGATGATTCTTCATGATAATATAAAAATTTGGGTTTTATTGTTTGCTGATGCTATTTTGTCAAAACAATCAACTATATGATAAATGCAAGCTATATTAATGGATTTATAGCAGGTGTCTAACTCTAATCCTTGGGTAGCACACTCTTTGAATAGTTATGAGCACTATGAGTTTTTGTTCTTCTTTGTCCACCTTAGTTCCTAATTATGTACTATTATTTAAAAAAAAAATGAGCTCTGAAATTTGCTGGTAGGTAGCTGAAATGTAAGATTCTATAAGCAAGTTAAACTTGGAAACTTTTCTGGTCCCAATTGCAGGGGAAAAATATTCCTTTTCTTTTTTTTTTTTTTCAATTAAAACAGAAGGATTATGTAACATCAGATTCACTTCGTGCTATTTGTGTTTTGTGCTAGGGAGACCATGATGCCAGCATGAGACTGATCTTAGTTTTTGTGGAGTTGGTTTTGTCTCATTCTCGCATAGATTATGCTAGTTTGTAGCATTCTTACTGGGCACGTCTTCCTTGCAAGCTTATTTTGTGCGCAAACCATCGAGCTACTACCAACACTAAAATGATGTATAGTTTATAAGCTGTTGGTCAAAAACTCAAAATAATCATGTTTGATTTCTGGTTAGTGGTAGTTGTGGTGATTGCTGCTGCTCGCATCTTACTTCCTGGGCTTTGAACTCTCCAAGTTTCCACACATTCTGGTGTTTATTTTTGTTCCATAATTATATCCTTTGATTTGCTGAAGTTTCTTGTGCTTTGACAGGTGACTCCAGAAACTGAACCTGGTGCACCGGAGTCTAGTTCGAAACCAGTGGGAGTGACCAATGGCAAGCAGGATTAATACTGAAGTTTGGAGTGCTTTCCATGGAACCAAAGCTAGCCATAAACAGTGATCCTTTTGAAGATAAACTGCTTAAGTTTATTGATTTGTTAGGGATAAGAATCACTCTGTACGTTTATAAATATCATCTAAGCATAGTAAAAGCATGGGAAGCTTAAAATTTAATGTCTTTCAGATAAAGAACATTTCATTTATCTAAGCTTTAGTGTAACATCAATTGGAAGCTATGAAACCTTTATGTCTTCGTTAAAGGAAAACCGAGAACGAAGGAAAAATCTTTTTCTCTTTAATCGTCTTTCAAAGGTCTGTCAAAGTGCAGGATTAGTAACAAATTGAGAGCTTAACTTACTTGCTTTATATAATTATTTTTAACTATTCTTAAGATTGTAACTCATATTGCAACTTTTTTCTTTATTTTTCGAACAACAATTCTTTTGTTAAAGTGTGGAGTAGGGTAATAATAATTCAGTTTGATTTTGAAAATAATTGTATCCATGTACAATATTATGTTTTTTTTAATTGAATTGAAATCAAATTGAATAACATCTATAATTGAATTGATTCAAATTCAATTTTATTGGTTTAGATTAGTTTGGTATTTCCTTTAATTTTTTTTATAGTTAAAAAATTTTCACTAATTTAAAAATAAAACATTTATGTTATATTATAAAAAATTTAAAATTAATTAAAATATAATTTGATTTACTTTGAATAATTATTATTTTTTTAACTTATG